>JAQFZI010000868.1:0-12497 GCA_034695605.1 Eupelops occultus
ACATTTTCCACTAAAAGTTTAATCAAACGGTAAACTAAGTTAAAGTTTTTTCAAAAAAAAGTCTCACAAATCATAACAATTAAACCGAATATAAAACTTTAGAAATGTTTTGACTTTTATTCGAAATATATTAAAATTGTTCTGATTAGAGTTTGAATATAAATGTTAATCAAAATAACCAAGTACAAATTTACAAATGATTTTAAACAAAATTATGTGAAAGTTTTGAGAAATCTAAAAGTATTTTCTATTAACGAACACTTATTTTAACTAAAAGTTATAAAATATTTTCCAAATTATTGACAAATAATTATTTTTTACAATATTTTTAATGTTTTTATACATAATTCTTGTAATTATTACAAATGAAATGTAAGTCCAGACTATCGACAACTTTTAAAACAAAAAGAAAATATTGTCGATATTTTCAATAAAAGTTGTGTTCAACTGTTCTTTAGCTCTTCCAATATTGCAAGACATGTGAAGAATTGTCAAATATAGAAGAGGAGGTATTTATCACTTTTTGATTCAACTTCTTTGTGTCTCTAATCTTTTGTTGTGATCTTTTATTTTGTTCTCTTTTTCTTTGTTTGATTTGTGGTTCAGTATAACCAAGATCTTTCAAAGATTTTCGACCCCTTCTATGTTTCAAACTTTGAGTTGAAATGACATTCAGTTCAATATTATGGCAATTATTGAGTGATTCTCTAATTATTTCAAAGTTTTCATTAGTTGTCTTCTGAGGCTCTGATATTCCAAAACTATTTGAAGGAATAGTTAGAGAGTAAGTCAAACGACTTTCAAATTCTTGTTTTTGGTTGTCTTCCACTTTTGGTCTCAGATTTTTGTCCGGCGACCCAACTATAGGATCGCTTTCTTCGGTCGATAAGACCTCATTCGAGAGATTAACTAAAAAATGGTCGACCAAAATATCATTAAACTTATCCTTATTTGTTGGGAAGACCTCTTCGTTTGTGAGGATAACATCTTCTAAATTAAAGTTATTATTGATATGAAATTGATTGGTGTCTATAAAACTGGAGGGAATCCAATTCTGAAATGAAAGGATAGCCTCACAACTCAGTCCGTTCTCATTAACACTTAAGTGCTGTTCGGGTGATCCCATTAAAAGCCAATTATTGTCCAAAAGCGACAATTCATTGTTTAAACTGCTATCAAAAGCCATTAAATTTTGGGAATCAAAGCCCAATCGGCCGTTAGTCTCATCCAAAGTCTGTATTTGGAGTGTCTTTTCTGACTTTCCCTCAGATTTTTTATTTCGAAACATTTTATTTTCAAACAATTTTGGATTTCTGTCAAAAAAAACTAAAAGTAAATGAAATTTGGGTCTCAAATGACTCCTTTTTTAAAACGCATTCAATGCGTATTATATCATAATTTATATATAAATTAGATTTTCTGAATTTTATCTTTAGGGTCACCCTCTGTGACCCTAAAGAATACAAGAACATCAATTGCTCATAGTTTTAATTAAATTTTAATAAATTCTTACCTTTTTTATCGATGAATTGTCCAAATGTTATGTGAATTACATAAATGAAGAAATGATTTCAATGTGTTTCACATATTTTTGATTCTAAACTTAAATCACTTGAAAACAATTATTTGACATCTGATTGGCTGAAAGACTTTAAAATAGCAGTGAAGGCTCCAAACGTTGGGAAAACCCATTAAAAACGCAGTGATTCAGGTTTGAACTTTTAATAAAACAGAGAATTCATTGGAAACACATTATAACTATAGGGTTAGAAATATTCAATAATTCAATTCAATATTCAATTGTGAAAAATATAAATTCAATTCAATAGTAGAGTTGAAAAATTAGTTACTGTTCAGCAGGGATTCCCAAGGGGGGGGGTGATAATCGAAATATCTCCTCCCTAAAGTCGAAAATTTGGACAAAATCCCCTCCCTATAATTAAAAACCGCCCCCCATCGAAAATTTTGCTGCGAATTTAATTTTATTTAATAGTATCTATAAATGTGAAAAATAAGTTTTCAAAACATAATATTATTGAATTATACGTTAAAATCAATCAAATAACAAGTGATAATCAGATTAAAACTATTATTTTGAAAATTAGTTGAACGATTTTAGGCAAAAAGTGATAAATTTGGTCTATTTTTTGAAAAAACTGCTTATTAATCATTATATTCTTATATTTTTTTCGATAAATTAACATAAAATGCACACATAACATTAATTGTGCAGGGTCAAGTCTCATTCAATACAATAGTCATTAAACAAAAACTGTAGTAACTTTATTTTAGCATGGGGGGGGGGGTTCCATTTGAGCCATTATAAGCCATTTGAAGGTATTCCTACTGTATATGTATTAGCGTTTTAAAAAAATAAACTTAATAAAGATGTTCAAATAAGAAATGAACCTGCATAAGTTATAGATTTAGACAATGTTCTAATTCAACCAAATTTACTTAATTGAAATCTAAATTGAAAATAAAAAATTCCAATACTTAAGTCTGAGATTCAAAAGTTAAAAGAATTTCATTTACAGTGTTTTTCTCTTATTTTTCGAAACTATAGATTAAGAAATAAGTTTATTCTGTGCCCTATTCTGTGCCCTATTCTGTGCCCTAATATTTTGAATATCTGACGACAAGATTTGAAATTATTTTAATTGTTTTTTCTATTAATTAATTAAATTATTATATTTTGATTCGATTTTTTAAAAGTTTTCTTCTTTTAAAAGAATTTTAATTTGAGATAAGTTTTAAAACTAAATAAAAATTTGTTGAAAAACACAAAAGACTTTCGCTTTCATTGAAAGCCTTTCAATCAAAATATAAGATTAAAAATGTTTTTAATCCAAAAATAAAATAAGGCATTAATCGGATATAAATTGATATAATATTTAATAGTGTTTTGAGGCATTGATATACATATAGTTTAATGGGTCAGACGGTCACTGCTATATATGGGACGACATCAGTAGTGCTTAGCGCTGACCACTGGTCCACTCATTGGACTACTACTGTAAAGGGGTCATCAGTCGAGTGAAAGTTTGTTGATTACAATTTACACCCAATTGAAAGTACATTCCATTGGAAGTGTCCTCATTTGGTCAGAATATAAAAATGAGAGGACTCGACAGAGATCTTCATTCAGTTCTTGGACTCAACAAAAGCAAAGTTATAACAAATTTTTGAACAAAAGTTTTGAAATCAAAATGAATTCATTGAAATTATTGTCGGCTGCAATCCTTGTTGTACTCCTCGGCCTTTTGGTGGCTCCTGGATCTGAGGCAACCAGCCTTTTTCATCCGTTACATGTGTTCACTGTCGCAAAATTGGGAACTATGGCTCTCATCCATAAGGGTATACTATTTTCAAACATTAAAAACTCAATTCTATTGAATGAATTTAACCAAAATATTATTGTTTAGGTCTAATTCTGGGCGGTATAGGACTTCCTTTGGCAGCCAAAAAGGCCATATTAGGAAAGGCTGTAGTAGCTGGCGGTTTGGCCGGTGCCAAAACAGGACTTAAAGCAGGAATTTTGGGATCTTCACTCAAAGCACCCCTTTTCCTCGCAAAGTCTGCCCTCCCAAATGTGCTTTCGTTGGCACCACTTCTTAAGGGCATTGGAAAGAAAAAGACCAGAAGCAACACATTAGCAGCACCTCCACCAGCACCTCTGCCAGCAGCTCCTCTGCCACCATTGTTGCCGCCACCAACCGTCCGGGCCAGTTATGCACCACAGGCTCCATCATATACACCTCAAGTAATGGCCCCAATTAGAAGTGGATATAATTAAAGATATATTTAAATAGAAATTAGTTTTTATAACTCATGAAATCTCAGCTCATTTTAAATATATATAACAATAATTCATTTATTTCTTTAATATTTAATTGAATTTAAATTCTTTTAAATTAATATTTTGTTACAAAAAAACTAAAATTGAAATAAAAATTCAATAAAAAAAATCTTTAAAAAAAACTTTTGTTTAAATGAATTCATTTAAAGCGCTTTAAAATAATTCTTATAAACGATTGGTTAAAATGAGAGCAAATCTCCAGAAATGTCTCAAAACTGATTCAATATTTGTCGCCTTTTAAGCATTTTTTTGATGATTTGAATGTTTTTTCTAATCATATAATTTATTATTAATTAATAATCAAATATTTTCAAAAATGTTTAGTCATTTCATTGATTAAAATTAAAAAAATCTCAAAATTTAATATAAATTTACTCAAAACCAGTGTATTTCAGACATGACTTTAGAGAATGAAGTGTTGGACTCTTTGGAAGACTTGAAATATCCCGACTTCGAGACCATTCAAAACAATGTCTCTCTTCTAACAGATTTGTCCCCATTTTCTTCGATAATATCTTGGATTTCAAACCAATTGCAAAAAGTCGAAGGCTTGGAGTCGACCGTCAATTGTATCAAAGGTTTGTTTCGTCATATTCTTAAAGATCTGTTGTTAATCGGCTTTTAATCTTCAGATGAGTCCGAAATTGTTTCGTTTAAAATAGAATTGAATTCATTGCTTCGGGAACTGAATAATCCATTGATTGACTCGGATTTGTCGGATTCAAAGACTAAGTTGTCTTTACTTAACTCTCTTTGCGGACAACTGATGGCATCGTTTGTCACTTATGTCAAACGAAAGTCGGGATCAAATCAGTCGATGACTATTTCCATGAATGAAAGCCAAACCGCAAAAGATTTGAAGTATATTCTCATTACTTTGGGAGAGAAGAGGAAACCCCCGAATAATGTCAGTCCTCAGATCCTCTTTAATACAATCAAAGATTTATTGAAAAAGAAGTTAAACGAAAAAAACTATTCCATTGAAGACAGTCTTCTATTACCTGAAGGCGCGAATCTATCGCCACAACAGTGGAAGTGTTTGGAAACGATTAACGAAGAGTTGAAGAAAGACTATTCCATTCGACGCCAAATGCTTTTGAAGCGGTGCGACACTACAGTCAATTCCTTTACGTGGAGGACAGACACCGATAGTGAAGACATGAAAATAAAAATCAATGAAGTGATTGGACCGAAGAGAAAACAAATAACAGATGCGCCGAATATCACTATCGCTGACGCTTTGGCCGCTCGACAGTCAGATTGTGATTCACTAATTAATGGGGTCGTCAGCAAAGACCCCACTAATTGTGTTATTCAAGTTCCTGATATGACAGGAATGGCAAATAAAGGACTTCAACAGCGAATACAGGCTGAAGAGCTCCATAAGTACCGCATCGGCGCAGTTCCAGACCGAGGCGGTCGACCTAATGAACAGCCCAAACCACCCAAAGAAAGCTTTGCTCAGCAACAGTTCCAACGGGATAATCCTCAACGTGGACGAGGAGGAAGAGGTACTAATACTGGTGGTGGTAATAGAGGAGGGGGTGGACAAAATCGAGGGGGTCCTCCACCTAATCTGCCTCAAAATACTAATCGTATTCAAGGAACCGGTTGGGTTCAGAACAGTGGGGACAGGTATTCCGGTGATAACCAAAGAGGATATCAATCAAATAATTATAAACAAAATGATGGACAACAGTATCGTCACCAACAAAGAGATGATTATCAGCAGACTTCTGGATATGAACAGCCCTATCAGCAGCCTTACCAACAGCCCTATCAACAACAGCCTGAGCTTCACTGGAATAGCAATCAATATGACAAACAACAATCTCATCAAATCTATTCGGATCAATCTTATGATAATAGACAATATCACCACCAAAATAGGCCCTATCGAGGCAGAGGTAGTTCTGGAGGAGGAGGTAGTGGTCGGCGCTATTAACTTAATCTCTGATTTTTGAATTTAATAATTCTTCCAAAATATTTATAAAGTTTTTCAATTTATTTAAAATAATTTCGGAAAATATGCTTAAAATTAATCTTTTCTGTGATATCCACTGAATCTTAATTATAATAAAATAATGAATGACTTAATTACTGTAATATTGAAAGACCACAACATTTAAGATAATATTGACTCAATTTATTAAATCTCGGGCTCAATAGGGTTTGAGTGAGCCTTTACATAATATATGGCTCCAGTGCCCCGTCTCTTGTCTGTCCACCATCTCAGCACAGACTCGCGTTTTATAAACAAAACGAATAGAATTCCGAAGAAGAATAGTGTGAACGACACAAACACTATTATGAAGAGACGCATAATTCTGACCTCTTTATAGATCTGGTTGTGATCGCAATACAGTTCCTGATTATTAATCAAATTTAATTCTTGGCCTCTCAATCGGGAGGGGTTTATACAGCTGTAATTTAATAAACAATTAATATTCTGCTCAAAATAGGGATACAATTAATTTGTTTGATAAATAACTTATATATAAGTTTCAAAGAATACTTACATAACTCCTCGCGAAAGCTCTCGTCTTAAGTGGCAGTGTTTGGCCCAAAGGAGATGACAGTCACAATTCCAGGGATTCTCTCTTAAGTCAAGTGAAGTTAAATTACCTGAAAAAATATTTTTAAATTTAATTAATTAAATAATAATTAATAGAAAATCTTACAGAAAGGTAAAGTATCAGGCATAAGAGTTGAGAGCCTATTAGCTCTAAAGTTTGCCTCTTTGATTGCAATCCAGGATCGATTGAATATACCATAAAAGGCATTGCTGTCGATGTAAGACAAGTGCGGATTATTAGAGATCGAAATCTTCTTCAAGTTATATAAATAAGAAAAGGTTTTTGGTTTGATTTCAATCAATTCGTTCATATTATCCAAATATAATTCAGTCAAAGAAGACATCTTCAGGAATGAGTGTTCGTCTAATATTCGGATAGGGTTTCCGCTCAACTTCAATACTCGAAGATTACGGGCAGCTCTTATGGGAACGGTTGGCGTAAACATGAAATCATTATCAGACAAATCGAGTTCAGTTAAGTCCAAAAGTTTAACAAACGTATCGTCTTTGAGTGCGTAGGAATCGATTCCGGATAAATCCAATTTTTTCAATTGACCCGAATATTTAAATAAATCTGAGTCCAAAATTCTGAGCGGATTATTACTTAATCGCAATTCTTGTAAATAAACTGCTTTTTCGAAAATTTCTTCGGGAAGTACTTCTATTTTGTTATAACTCACGTTAAGGATTAAAAGATTTTCATTGAAAAGTTGACTAGGTAGTGAATTGAGCTCATTATGACTCAAATCAATTCCTTTGAGTTGTGGTAAGTGTTCAAAAGCGTGGGGTTCGATGTGTTCGATGATATTTGAGGCCAAATTCAAGAATTCTAACCTATCGTTGCTTTCCGTCAAATCTATAAATTTTATTCGATTCATACTTATGTCGAATGAAAACACATTTTCTGGCCATCGAGACATCGGAGGAATATCTGTAAACGTCTCTCTACTACAGTCAATTTCAACACGATCCTCATTGTCAATTTTGCACTTGCACTTATCTGGACAGGTGGTCAATACTTTATCAGTGATGACCGAATTCAAAAATAGTAGACTCAGTGATAGACAGAGAAGACTATAAACAAAACGCATTTTGAATAATTTTTTTAGTCAATCCCTAGAGTTTGGACAATAAAAAAATGTTAGTTTATGAGAGAATAATTCAAAAATGCATTTATTTAAACAGTAAAAGAGACAACACCTTTAATTTTATGGTTTCCGTTGCAAATTTCAAGTCTTGAGCGAAATGGCTGTTCGTAGTATTCGATAAGAGTTTGTTATTAATCACTATTTTTATGAGTATATGTTTGGGCAAAGTTTTAAGTGCTTTTGTTTAAGCTCTTCGATAAGAAAATAGTTTCTAAGGACCGACTGATAAATATTCTTTAATCAGTTTTTTCAATGCATATAAATATTTTTTGTACATATTTTTGTTCAATATATATATGTGATAAACATATTTATATATATAAACAACACTTCTTTAGAATTTGATCCAAGCTTTAAATTATCCAAAAGTTGACACACATTTATAGAATTTCATCATTTGTTGATAGGTTCTTTTTCACAAAATTTGAACCGTATTTTTAAATCAGATTTCAAATCTATTCAGAATATTCTTAATTAATGTTTTGATAGATTCTTTTGAAAAAAATCATTGAGAATCAAATGATTAATTGAAAAGTTATTTTGTTATTAATTAATATCAAATGAAATGAGACTCAGAATAAACACTTTATTTTGAAACCAAATATTTCATTACCTAATTGTAAATAACTTTCTAATGAGTCAATCAATTATTTGCGAACATGTTTTGAATTAATTTTCAACAAACGCTTAAATGTTTATTCAAAGACATCTGCGAATAAGTTTTACTATTATTTTACATTCATTTTCAATAATTTGTTTTAAGTAAAGTTTAAGGTTATTCTGATTTATATTCTAGTAATTTAATAATAGTAAAGTTTTTTAATACTCTCAAGTCATCTTATAATTTATAAGAAATGACTAGCTTAAATTTAAATATTATAACCAATTAATCGATATATATGATAATAAACAAAGTCTAATTATCATGAACAAATAGCAATCGACAAGTTTTGACCTCTAATTTATTTAGAATCAAATGAAGGAAATGAATCGTTTGATCAAATTATATAAATAAGCAAATAATAAGTGTTTGGTCATATTGAAAGAAAATAATCAAGTTAGGTTAAACCCCTCCTATTATTCTCTAATGCTTTCCAAAATTCATTAAACTTGTTCGAATAAAGAGTAACAAGTGATTCTGCACTGGTGATAATAACGTCTTCGTAATTATGAGTGAGACCAGACTTTGTCCAATTAGCTGAACCATTAATTAATAGTCGATTGTCAATAATTGCAAACTTGTTGTGCATATAACCGATCCTCAAACTAAAGAATCGGACTTTAATGCCCGCCTTCTGTAATGATTTAATCGCCTTTTTCTCAATAAATAACTGATTTGTAAGTTTGTAGGCAAACGACATATTATCGGTTCTGACTCTCATTTCGTTAGTAATGATACGAATTTTGACATTATTTTTATGTAATTTAATACATTCGCTAACGATTCGGTGTAATGTAAGAGAATAGACGCAAATATCCAATGAGTTTTGGGTCGATTTAATGATTGACAGCAATTTGGTTAAGGGATAATTTTCCTCCCCTTTTGTCATATTCTCTGTTGAAAAATAAATAGATATTTTGAGCAAAGAATTTGCAAATAAAAATAAGAACAAATAGCTGATAATTACCGGAATTTTTGAGGACATTATCGTTGGGAACGAATAAAACGATATCGCAATCATTTGTTTGCATTACATCTTTCTTATCGTCCTTTTTATGCCATAAAAGTGAAATATAGACACGAATTTTATAACATATTAATACTGCTGTCATATATACGATTATATGCCAACAAATAAACATTTGCAGCATTTTTTCCAACAAATTTTAATATCCAAGACTCTGCTTCGGCTTAACTATCGGCTAATAGTAATCGATCCGATGATAACAACTAATGAGAGAAACTTTTCCGGATATCTCACAAACAAATCGACTTCAATGCTATTAATCCATTGAAAAGAATAGAAATTTTTCTAAATGAGAAGGACTTTCCCTTTTGTCCACTAATATTAATTGAATTTTCAATACAATCAAAGGGAGGAATGGGAGCAAAACTTTAATCAATTATAGCAAAAGTTTGTGAATTCCTAATCCAAAGATAAGCTTTTTTGTGACAATTTTTCCATTAAATGTTTTCAAACATTAATTCATAGATTTTTCCTCTCAAATAAAAATTGATTTTACATTCAAACACACAAATCGAGGAATGAGTTGTCTTTCATTCTCACAATTGTATCAAAAATGAGTAAATTTTATTGAATTTTTGTCTCTCTATTATATTAGCAATGGTTATTTAGCTAGCTAGCTAGCATGGTGAACTTATCAATAATGTATATATCTATAGATATTTTAAAAATATAATTAAAGTGAATGGAAATAAATCTCCTTTTAAAGGAAATTTTTGGAATGAAGGCTGTGTTGAGTCAGTTTTCCGAAGGGAGGATATCTTTGGAATTGTTGAACAAAATTTTGAGTCAAATATTTGAGTGGATATTGATTTTGACGAAATTGTTTGCAAATATGAAAACTTTCCGATAGCTTTCTTTTAAGCATAGCTCAGGGATGTGTCGAATGAATAAGATTTCCATTAGACATGATTGGAGTGCTTCCACTTTTGCCTCATAATCAACATTTGATTATATTTAGTTGAGTTTCAGTCATTCCTGAGTATTTCTATTTGTAATTCTTTCAATTGATCATGGTTATTAACCTTATTAACCATCTCAATGCTATTCCTAATTATTTTTCATAAAAATTGAGCAAAAATTCCAAAATATTGTAAAAATTTGGTAGACTTTCAAACATTGAATCATTATATTTGAGTAATTGAGAGGACATTACATAAAAATGATGTGAGAACTCATACATTGAAATAAATGAGAATATATTTGTGTCTATATTTCTAATCAATGAATACAACTATTAATCATTCAATTATTGAGAAATTTTTATCTATAATTAAAATGTTAGGGTTCAGCGCTGTCGTCCCACTCGAGATCTATTGTGTCCTTGTTAACTACAACTTTAATATAATTAAGTTTTTCTTTTTTGAACGGAATATAAAACCCATTTTTGCACCACTGGTTGCGAATGAAGAGGAAGGCTATACAAATCAGAGCCAAAGTGGTGAGCATTAAAAATATCAATATTGTTATTAGGAATGAGTCTCCGACCAAAACCGTCTGACAGACAAAATCTGAGGCACTTAGAGATTTAATGAGTTGTCCCGAAATTCTGTGTGGTTTATAGCATTTGGTTTCCATCAGTTGGTCTTTAATGTCGAGCTCTGGCAACCACTTCATATTGCAGTCGCATTGCCAGGGATTTCCCTCTAAATCGATGAGATGTAAGGATTTCCACAAAACCATTTCCACACTCAATGATTGCAGAGAATTGTGTCTTAAAATAAGGTTTTCCAAACGTAACGGCTCTCCAGTTATGTTATTAATGAAGGCTTTTGAATCGATTTGAGTCAATTGATAATTATGTTTACAAACAAATGACTTCAAATTCTCTAAATCAGAGAATGCATTCCTCCCTATCCTCTGAAGCGAATGAATTCTTTCTAAACGTAATTCAGTCAAAGACTTTAATCCAATGAAGTCTTCGTATTGAATAACTTCCAGATTTGTTGCACTCATATCCAAAAAACTGAGTGAAGGCGCCGATCGAAGAGCATTGTTGGGCACAGTCTTAAATTGGTTGCCATTTAAATATAAAGCTTTCAATTTATAATTTTTAGTGAATAAGTCGTTTGGCATTTCACTCAATCCAGTATTTTCGAGATTAAGTCTTTCCAATTGAGGCAAGTGTTCAAATGCGTCAAATTGGAGACCCATAGAACCCATCGAATTGTATCTTAAATCTAATTCTTTAAGAGTTTTGAGGGAAGAGAACACACTTTTGTCCCAACTGGAGATCCTATTGTAGCTGAGGTCCAGGGTTTTGAGTAGTGCGAGTCCATCGAATAAATTCAAATCCAAACTCCAGATTGAGTTATGGCTAAGAATTAGTTTTTCAAGACTTTCAAAGGGAAGGAAAACCGAGTGATGTATGAAATCAATGTTATTGTGAGAGATGTCTAACTCTATTACATCTCTTCCCTCAGCAAAAGTGTTCTCTAAAATGGATTTGATTTTATTGTTTTTGAAATTTACGATTTCGATATTTGTGAAGGATATGAATTGACTCATATTTGTCAGGTCCCTATTGGAACAGTCGACTGTCTTTTTGATGTCATGCCATTGAGGACAGTCACATCGGTATTCTTTGTTAGGATTACATAACTCCTTTAAGCCGTTGTCAATGCGTTCACTTTTGACGACATAAATCGCACAAATCAAGAAAAATGGCTGAATATATATTAGACTGAATTTCATTATAACTTTTATCTCTCTCTTGAAATATAGCTTAAGTTTCACTCAAATGATAAACGCATACAAATATTTAAGTTATTTATAACACAAATATAAAAAATTAATTTCAAACAAACATTAAGTCTTATTATTATTATTTACTTTTCGATTGAAATTAATTTTGAATCAAAATTATTATTTAATAACTTTTAAGACTTACTTTGAAAGACATTTTGCTGTAAATTCTAAGACTATTTGTGTTGAGTCGACAGAAACTTTCAAACATTTATTATATGATTTGAATTCAAGTGTTTTGTTTGAGCTGACAGTTAAGTATTGAGGAGTTCAAGACTCCAGTATTGCCGTCAAAAGTTTGTTGCGATAAGTGATAACACAAATTAAGATTTGCTTTGAATTTTATAGACGTAAAGAAGTGAATGACTGAAAAATACATGACTTTGCGCTTACTTTTCATTTTTTGTCTTCGTTTTCAGCGGATATTACTTTTAGTTTTAGTTTCGAGTGCTTCCGATTCCTATTACTAAAAGAGGGATAGTTAG
>JAQFZI010000869.1:0-12496 GCA_034695605.1 Eupelops occultus
ATCAAATAATTTTTAAGTATATTTCACGAAATAATTAATTAAAAGATATTCAAAAACGACAAAAGTTGTCAAAAAAATACTTTCAAAATAAATTTGATTTAAAGGGCTCTACAAAAACAACGTTCAAATTCTTTTTTAAAATTTAATGAATTGCAAAGAATTTCAAATAATTAAGTTTCCAAAAAAAAGTAAATTGGAATTATATCTTTTCTTCTAGATGATTGAACATGCTAAATTATCTAATTTTTATAACTTTGATCAACATTTTGCCCAAAAGTTAATTGAATTTATATTTTTTTTGCAAAGGTATTAAAGTAAAGGGAGGCCTCAAATTTTAATTTAAGCGTTTATCAGGAATTAAACAATAATAAAGTGTTGGGCCCTCCTTGTCCTATATCAGAGTATTTATTGGCTTATTTGGAAAGTTTTCAACACTAGTTTTTCATTTAACTCGAATTGAAGTTCTTACTAAAATTATAAAATCAATTGTACCTGAACATTATTAGATGATTATAAAACTTGGTACTAACCATTTAACCATTTAAAATTAATTTTGAAAATCTGATCTTAAATTAAAACAAATATTCAAATAATAATGCTTTAAATTTCTAGGATTGCAACGAATATATATGTTTTGATTATTTATTAGAATATATGAAAAAGTAATTTGTTTGACAATAAATTGGAAAAACATAATTAAAATAATTTAATGGCTTTTATGTTATGTATTCATTGCATTCTTAAAATCAAATTTATTCTTAGATCTATAGATTTTATAATTTATATAAAATTATGTTTCTATTAATGATGAATAAGAAAATTAAGAGAATTCAATAAATTATTGATCAAAGAAACGAATTGCAAATAAAAATTCTAAGAATTCATATAATAATAATTGCTATAAACGAATAATAAGACTGCAATTGAAGACAGGTCTATACCGTTGTCATAGTATTACAATTTTCAGCACAACATCAAACAAATTGAAGCTTTACTTTAAATATAATTTTCAATAAATAAGTAGAAAACGTGAAATTAAAACAATGTATAATCCATTGGTCAGTGAATATAAATTAAGTTTCATTGCTTATAGACTTTTACAAACATTTTTTGGTGGATTAGACTTTCGAAATGACCATCACCATTCTTTTCATGTGTTAACCTTTTGTAAAGTTTTAATTTTCATTTATCCGTTTCTAATCGGTTTGATATTCAGTTCGTTCATTCAATTTAAACTATTAGATCAATGGTTGTCTTCAGTTATTTCTGGAGTCATGTCTTCTTTAATTACTATTTTCATACATATTTTAGTCAAAAGAGACAATTCTGTGCACATATATCCCACTCCTATTGAAAGAAAGCCATCGCTTCCAACAAAAAGATTGATCGTTAGTCTAATGCCTTTGGCTTCGCAAAAATCCAAAGTGACCATGGCTATTCATTCTATATTTTCTTTTTGTTTGATATTTTCTGCTGTATATCACATAAACCTATTAATTCTGATCAAGAATTTCAACCAAGATTGGTTTTCATCAATTATTATTTACCTGATGTGTTGGTTTACTTTAATCTTAAGTCACAATTCATTAACATCGGGTCCACCGCCAGAAACGGCAACTTTTTCTACATTAGAAAGTAATGACTTTATCTCAACATTCAATCGTCCGATTCATGTATTAATTGTTTTTATGCTTCAATTTTTAAATATAATTGTCTTTAATGAACAAAAGTTAGTCAACACATTGTGTCCAATAATTTTGAGTGCATTTCCTTTTCTTTGGTTATTTGGTGTAATTCCTCCGATTACAGCACTTTTCCAATGGTTAGTTGAAAGAGTGAATGTTATTGTGTTTGGCGGAGGGCCCTCTCATTCTATCACCAAATCTTTCATATATTTATTGCTATCGACTTCTTTACTACTAATTTGTTGGGCAATCGACCGAACGGTGCCTTTAATCTTCATTTCAACTCTTTTTGGGTTCTTAATGAGTAATAACATTAAAACTGATTTAAAATTTAATGAAATTACTTTTCGTTCGATAATAATATTCATTTCACTAATTATTTCTATAATATTAATCGATATAACGACTACTTTGAATGCTTTTAACTTAATATCAGTTAATAAGTGGTTAATACTAATAATAGCACTCTTTATAATTGTTGTCATTTTTCTGAGATATTCTCAAAGCGTTTATCTATTTTTTGGTTTAATTCGAAATCCAATTTATCCGAAGTCTTCGTCCGGAATAACAGTTTTTCAAACATTTAAGCAAAAGTGGAAAAAATGGATTCTAATGATGAAAATTCTTATCCAATTCAGTGAGTTTTGATTAATTCTAATGTGAACTTAATTTTAATCACATTTCTAATAGTTATTCCAATTATTTGCTTATTTGATGTAAACATCGAATTAAAACAATTTTTCGACACAAGAATAGAGAAAATGTTTCAAAATTCAACAGAAAATAATGAAAAGTTGTTATCACTTCCAATCACTTTCGCCGTATTAAGCATTCATCGGTCTATTTGGCAAAAGACGTGCATTACTTCAATCATTTTAATAATTTCTAATATTTTAAATTTCATTGATTTGGATATATTTGGATTAAATGGACCCATAAAGTGGTTGAGCTTTGATTTTCTAATTAATGTTATCATAAATTTCTCAGAAAAGTTATATCTCGTAATTGTTTTGATGGTTACATCAGTTTTGCTCAAAAATCAGAGATTTCCGATGACTTCGTGTTTAATTGGTATTCAATTTAATGATAAAACTTATATTTTACATACTTTTCATATCTGTGTTATTCAGGATTTGATTTATTTATATTTCCATTCATTCTGTCAATGGTTCTAATATCGAGTATAATATCAGCTCCAATCCTACCGGTGTTTACTTTACCACTTTTTCTCATATCTTTCGCCCGTCCGACCCGTTTTTGGCCAAACATTGTATGAATCACTCCTTAATATCTAAAACAAATAAATTTTTGCTTTAATTGCAGAATAAAAGCGAAATAGAAACGAATGATACCATATATTATCAACAATTGATGCCTCAATTCATACAAAGTCTGATCAGAGAATGCCCAGTAATAAGCGCAGGTAGAGTCGGGGATTTCTTGTTGGCCAGATTTGATGACAGACTCATATGGATTCAAATTCTTGAGTCCGGATTCAATTTTGTAAGAATTCAGGTGAAAGGTCTTGAATTGCAAGAGACCTCTTGTCATGCGGTCGAAGCGACAGCAATAGACGAGATGATAGACGAGGCCTTCTATACCGACGATAACAATAAACTTAGAATTTTAAACTCATACTTCTGGTATGCAATACAGCCTTTGGATACTGTATTGGTTAAGACTTACTCAGGTATTTTAACCAAATTTAAATGACCGTTTTTAAAATGTTTGTATCAATTGTTATGGTTTAACCATTTCTTAGACGCTAGAAGTGTGTTGACGGGTGTCATCGACTCACCTGAAACTTTCCTCAAAATTAAGTCACTGTTCGCCAGAGTTTTCGTTTGGGTTCTTCTCAAACATAGATTGAAAACAGAAAATAATTTTTCTCGTATTCAAAGACAAGAAAGTGTTATATCAGAGATTGGAAAACAGGTCGACAGCACTACCACTAACCCAAATCTGGAGGCAAAAAGTGTGTTGTTTTACGACGTACTCAAAACCAAAACTGAAAACACTTCTGAAGAGTTGATGCAATTTGGAGTCAAAAGTATTGACTTAAGTAAGTGGTCCGACGAAGAAGAAGAAACTGACGTTTTAGGGACAGACACACAGAGTTTGCGAAAGAGTTCACAAAATTCCCAAAAAGATATTATAACCAAAGTTTCTGTGACTAAAATAAACGAATCAAATACTGATTTTCAACAAAATGAAGAACTTTTTGAAAAAGTTTTGCAAAACCAAAAAACTGATTCAAATTTGATTTCAAATTCAGAATTCATTTCTGAAGAAAACTTTTTTAATACTTTTGATGAAAACGCAAATAAAGAGAACAGAGATATCGGCTCTTCTGACAATAGTAACACCTTTTCGTACAAAACTATACAAATGACTGACTCATCCGACGAGTGCTACAATTCATTGTCTCCGATAGATGAGTGGTTAACCGCTGCTTTGGATTACTCGTATAGAAAACATATTAATCAAAGCGTAAACCAATTTATATTTTCAGACGATTGGTTCAAAAGTATATTAAATAAATTATGTGATAATAGCGCACAACTCTCTGACACTCAGATGTCTTCATTGATAGACTCATACAAACAAATAGTTTCGGTTTGTTTTTCAAGTATTTTACCTCTGAATCCGATGTCAACCTTAACTGAAATGAGTGCTCAAACTATTTATCAAATATTCAATGGAAATATACCCGACAATGGCTTTAATAAGAATTTCCTGGACAGAAATAAAGACCTACATCAAATTATAATAAAAAGTTTTCAGTATAGTGTAAAGATAGCTATTGATCTCATTCTTATGGCAGAAGACATTCCTTCCCTCAACCAATTGATTGAATTTCTGATAGATTACGACAACAATTGGTTTATCGGAGACGAGTCGTCCATCGAATGGAAAAATTCTTTAATCGAAGAAAAAAGTTACTTATTTTCAATGGGAAGGGACGCTATTAAAGTAATTCACCTTCCTTTATTAATTATTTTAACAAAACATTTGTTTTTTATTTAAAGGAATGTTTTACCAGTCATTTATTGAGTTTACAAGAAATAGCGGTTCATTTGTCTTATTTGAACAGAAGTGTAATCGAAGCGATTTGGTCTTCACTTTCTCTGGAATTACTATATTTGACAAATGATGACGACGAAAGGTATTCCATTCAGGCCAATCCAGTCATTGTACGCAATTTGACTGTACAGGCGGCCAATGTTCCTATCGGTTATCCCGTATATGTCTCGCATCCCTTTCTTATAAATCATATCAATTATTAATTAATAGCTTTAATCAATCATTAATT
Organism: Eupelops occultus; assembly: GCA_034695605.1. Classification (NCBI taxonomy): domain Eukaryota; kingdom Metazoa; phylum Arthropoda; class Arachnida; order Sarcoptiformes; family Phenopelopidae; genus Eupelops; species Eupelops occultus. The sequence goes on from JAQFZI010000869.1 coordinate 4,999, forward strand.
CACTAAAAGTCCACGATTTTGAAGGTGTTTATACAATCTTTGAAAGGGTATATCTTTAAAAATCAAATTAGTCAATTCCTTTAAGTGAGCTCTGCCTTTGACTCAAATTTAACCAGGGTCCTACTTGATTAACTTTTACCTAGATTAGATTAACTATTTTTCAATGAATTTATATGAAAGAGAGGGCAAAAAAACAACACTTGTTTTGATTTTACTTTTAATTATTTGAATTTTAACTTTTATTTGACAGTAAAATGTATACAATTCTATTTCAATAAAGTCTATCAATTATTATCATTTATATAATTATTTATATAATAAAATGCGAAAATGTGTGCAAATAATAATAATTTTAGAGTATTTTTACAAAATTTTTCACTTTTTAAAAGTTTTCTGCAATTGATTTGTTATTAACAGAAATAAGTAATAAATAGTCTTTCGATAACTTTAAGCATAACTTTTATACATTTCAAACAATTGCACGAATTCTCCCAAATATCGTAAAATAGAAAAAATTGATATATTTTTGTACAAAATTATCCAATATTTAAGCAAAACATCAGTGATTTGGAAATACATGTATTATGTCTTCTTTAGAATACATTTTTGTTTAAAACATTTTTAAGTTTTAAATTTAAGTCACATTTTCATTGAGTTATAAAAATAAGTAAAATAAATGGAAATTTCATTTTTAGGGAGAATTTGTGTAAAACACAACCTTTCAAATGACTTCACAACTCATTCAATATTTAGCTCAAAAATTTTGAGTCAAAATTCATTAATTAATCTGATAGATCAAAACCAATATATTCTTATCGGTTGCCTATTATTCATAAATTGTTTGGAAGAAAGTAAAGAGAAATAAAGAGAAAAAAATTGTGATTAGAGATCGTTTTTGTTTAATTTGAATGTCTAATGATTTGAATGATTTGGTCAAATGTTGTCATTTGTTTCCTATAATAGGCAGAGAAGTAAAGCACAAGTGATGTCATTCCAATTTGTTTTCTTTAACTTTTCCCAATTCATTTAGAAATATATATTATTTATTTTGTTATAAATATTTAAACAGTTTTACAATATTTAAGGCACTTTTAATTTAAAATTACAATTAATACTAATACTAATCATTACTCATGAGTTTCACACAAGTTTTGAAAGTATTTATTTTAAAAATACTTCAATAATACATATTATTTGTCGTCAATTTTGAACTCTATTTTGAAAAACCTTTTCATTAATATTCTCTAAGATATCCTTTTTTTTAATTAAATTAAATGAGAAGTAAAAGTATCTCAGATTCGGCCAAAAAGATCAAAAGAAAGAGAGAAAGAAAGAAACGATAAATTATTTTTAGATAAAAAAATCGGAGAAATATTGTCGAGACATACGACTAGTTTTTATTTTAGAGCTTTTAAATTCATTATTATTATCCTCTCTTAAAGTTTTATAATTAGTTCAAATTTTTTAAATTGAGTTTCCAATGCTTAGGATCAGTGATCACAATGTGCTAGTTTAGATTTAAGAGTCCTCAAGAAATTATTAAAAAACTAAGCCTTAAGGGCTTTAAGGCTTGTTTTGTGTGCAGTGCTGTAAAGCAACCAACAGTTGGTATTTGGTCTCAAAGTGGAGAATATCAGAGAATTTTCAGTCAAAAGACAAATAATATGTCATTTGTTTGAATTTAAGAATCAAGTGTTCCATATAATCATAAAAGCATAGAATTGTTGATACTCTTGTCCTCACTTCTAAACAAAATTATATCAGAAATACACGAAATATATTTATGATATTATGTAATAATAATAATAATAATAAATTTGCCGAAAAATACACTTATATTAAGAGAAGTCAAATAATCAATGATTTGAATGTAAAATGAAATAAACAATAGATATATTAATATAATTAATTAACATTTATATATATATATATCAATGTAATCAAAACATCTCTTTTGGCGAATTGTCTTCGCATTTGTGCCGCAAATTGTTTTTTGCAGATAAAACGAAAATCGTTTTTCAAAAAAAAAGTTAATTGAATTAATCGATATTTACATAACATTCAAATAAATTGATTTAAACGAAATAATGAGCGAATGAATGCATTTTTGTTAATAAATGTATTCAATGAAAAAAAATTAAAACTTTAACAATAGTTGGGGTTTGGCTTCAATTTTATACAATTTTGCTTAAAATATTTTATCCATAGTTTGATTGCTTAATAAGTTTCGAGTAAATCAAGAATTGATTGCTTTAAATGAGTGACGAATGGAATTCAAATTAATATCTATTAACACTTTGAGAGAAAATATAAAATATATTGAATTATATACTGAATACGGATTAAAATAATAGAATAAATTACAAAATAAGCTCAAAAAATAAATCTATTATTAATTTGTTTTAAAAGTAAATACAAATATTTCAAAAGTGAAATAAATGTGAAAGTTTTGATCATTTTTCAGGGATATAATCGAATTAATTGAATAAAATGTGAATTACCGGTGTATATAATGGTTTGTATAAATTAATTTTGAGTCATTTTAATGCTAAACACTTAACTACAATTAATTATCAAGATTATTTAAGGAGCCACACTTTTGAACCTTATTTCTTGGATTTATTTACAAATTCCTAAATCATCTTTTAATTGATAATAAATTTGAAAATCAAATAACACATAATTAATAATAAATATTTAAATGTCTGATATATTATCAAAATATATTATTTTTAAACAAAACGTTTAATAATAAGTTTAAAAAATAAACGAAACTTTCAATCTTTTCTATAATAAAAATATAAATCATTTGATAAACTGAGTAAAAGTTATTTTTTGCCAAACTATTAATCACTTGAGAGAAAGATTAAGAATTTTTTTGGCGTCTCTTCAAGAAATTAATAGCAATTTTGAAAGCAATCAGATATTTATCGACTCATATCATAAGAACTTTTGACTATTAGTGCCGCTGAAGATGTTTTTGATGAAACAAAATATCAAATTTAAATAATAGGTGAATAATAGGAATTCATACAATTGATTGGTTTTAAGGGCAGTTCCAATATCTTTGATTCGCGCATAATTTAGACACAAGTTTTGGTTAAAACTTGTTTTGAATACAATCCGAGTTCTGATTAACATTAATGACCGCTAAGTATACTTTGATGGCACTCCTCGTCGATGGCAGTTCTGGTTAGGACATGACAGGAGTTATCGCCTTTTGGTCTCTGTCATCACTAAACAATTTGTCTGAAGACTTAAAGTAACGGCTGTGAAATCCAGAACTGCTTGAAGAGGAGTAAACGGATGAACCGTTTGTTGATAATGACGATGAAGACGATATTGACGACGAAGACAATAAGGAAGAAGAAGATAATGTCATCGTTATATTCGAAGAGGACGACGCTGAAGATGAATTGGAATCATTTGATGATATATTTCTAATGAGCTCTTCGGCAGTAATGGGCGCCATCTTGACATTAGGTGGTGATAATGGAGACAATAAGTCAAAGTCATAAAGAGATAAATCAATGTCACCAAAGATCTCATCATTGGTCGAGTTATTGGAAAAAGTGATTTGATTTCCGTTAATGACTGACAAATGATTTGCTGAATGACTATTCGGTACGTTTTGAGAGGAATTTTGAGACAATGACGCAGTGCTTACACTCGTAGAGGACAGGGATAGCGATGATGTAGTGATCGATGTGGTCGTCGATGTGACTGGAGATGAAGTCGACGCAGATGGAGGTAAGAGTGTTGTGAACGAAGAACTGTTCGATGACTTGTTCGAAACACTTGGATCACTACCATTAGTGACATTACTTTCCTGTCCGTTACCATTAATTTGAGTCGATTTACTAACACTGGAAGATGGGGTCGACACTGAAGATGAGTTGAATACAGAACTCCAGTTAAGACTTGTAAGTCGATCAGAGGCTTCATCTGAGCCCCAAAAGGCACTGTTGGCTGATTGGGATAATGACGTCGAACTAAAGTCCATCGAAGAGTCACTTTCATAGACAGAACTGACAGGACTCGAGACAGACATTTGGGACTTTTGGAAAGGAGTCACCCGTCCACTGGACGAGTCTAAGTCAAGCAAATATTTGTCGTATTCACCGTTTGAGTTATCAGTTACGCCATTGGCTTCCGAATCAATTTCTTCATAAGTTGAGACATCAGATGATGTCTTTGCTTCAAATTGATTGACAGAAGAATTGTTATTATTATTATTATTTTGATTATTATTATTATTATTATTAGAATTATTATTATTAGTATTATTCGTATTATTATTTTGATTAACTAAAGAGTTAAGAGCACTGGGAGGCGGATCGAGAGTCATATTTTGTGTGTTTAATACGGGAGGCGTGAATGAGACCCCGTTGGGTCCAAAGTTAATTTTGATGCCTTCCCGGAACAGTTCCCTTTCGAGAGCTTTGAGACCGTTACAGACGAGGACACTTCGTAAGAGCGACGGATCAGATGATTGACGGAAGCGATTAAGTTTACAAATACTTATATTAAATATTTGTTGCCTCTGACGGATATAACAGTTCTGGACAGTGAGGCTGTGCTGTAATATCCGTGAAGTTATTGTCGTCTGAATAGAATTCTTTGTTGAATTGGAATTTTGAGATTTCGATGAATTAATTGACGAATTGATGGCCGAAATGGCATCACTTGAGGGCAACTGTTGGCTCTGATCGCCTGAATCGTCGTCTTCGACAAACTTTCGTTTAATACCACGAGATTGTAGGTCACAATACATTTCATTCATACGAAAACTTCTTAAATGGTAATCCTATCGAATAGAAACACATAATATTAGGAACAGATATTAAACTAATCTAAGAATAAGTTTTTGATGACAATCATTACCGGCATTGAGGACTAAATTTCAAAAGTTTTCAATTAATAAGTTTTTCTCATTATTTTGATTGAATTGAAGTAAAAAACAGAAAAATATAGTATAAAAACTGAGAAAAGTTTTCATCAAAAGTTATATCAAACTATTGGTACGTTTGATGTTTTCAAGTATGAGTCTGAATGTGAACACCACTAGTGTTGGTGTGTATATTGTGGCCCAGAAACAGAACTAATAGAATTGGGTCACTACTGCCAACCCTCTTACCACTTACATCAATGTTACGTTTACGAGTCAGCACAGGCTCTGCAATGAAACCCATCGTTCGAAAACATAGTACAAAATCACAAACACAACTCAGAGAAGGTTTTGGGTTAATAATAAAAATACAGGTTTTATGCAATTCGCTGTATATGAGCTCCAATACAGTTGCCACCGCAACCACCTGTGCCCACGACTAGTAAACATAAAGAGCCAGTTCTTTGCTGCAGATATGATAACACTTTAAAAACTAATATTAATGCCATTACTATATTTGTGTAAAACTATTTGAATCAATAGTTTTAAACTAACGATAAAATTCGTGTCTAATCACTGCTTCCAACTATTATTGGTTTCGCTTTTATTTCTCCATTTCATAAAAGATCCAAAACTTTGAAACTTTTTCAATATTTCATAAATAAAAGTAAATAAATTGAGGAAAACTTTTATTATTCTCAAAAACAATGAATAATTCTTTGAGAAAAATGTTTTCTCATTTTCTTATACCTAAGTATATATGTCTTATGTTTATCTAATATGCAATGCATTAGATATTAAGTTTTAGCAAATTTTCTTGTCTTTACCCAAACTTAAAGCCAACATTTTTTATCAATTTTAATGATGTTATATATGAGAGAAATCACGTAAACTAAGAGAAAACTTAGAGTAAATTTCTAAAATCTTCTTGCAATAATAAGAGAATATAAGACAAATAATATTAATAAAGAAAAAAATGTGATTAATTGAAATTAAAATTTTTTAAAAATGATTGGTTTGAGAATTAAAGAGAAAATTAAAAGTTATTGAAGCGATGTTTGGCTTTTTTGGCGAATTGGAAACTTCTGGTAATTACTCGAAATGTTTTACTTAATACAAGACCCCGAGAATCACTAAATCACTGCTTTAAAACGTGTAGAACCAGTGCTGTAGAAGTGTCCCGAATAGTTAGAGCTGTTGATAAATGGGTCACTCCATCCCCGAACACAAGTACATAGACAGCAAAACACTGGAAAGACTCGCATAGAGTTTAATAGCAATAGCAGTGATGCAAAGCTTATTCTCGATTGCATTTCATAGCATTGGCGCTGTTTTGAGGCCGTCGACCACTTCTTTAAACATTTCACTTCATACAACAGTTCCGATCTGATCCTCAAATTTTCTTTAATTAAATGAATATTTTTGTTAAATATATTTTGTTTTATTCAATAAATAAGAAAAATATGATTTAAATATTTCACTCAAACAATAATCTAAAGAATTGAATGATTTTTCATTTTGTTATTTATTTTGATATTTATTTATAGACAAAGCATAAGACATTGAATAGAATTAGGCCTTGGGATATCCTGCACATTTAAAAAGTGTTTTTGCATCTGTTGTTAGTTAGTCTGTGATATTATTGTGAGCCGTAGTGAACAGCACAACAACAACCAACCCGTTCAGACTTGTTCTTTGCGCGACGTCATAGATAACAATAAAACAAAAATTCTTATATAAAATGTCTGTATATTGGGTTCAGTGAAAAAAATATTCAGTATTATAGAAATGAAGGCAAAGCAGCCAATGGACAGGTTATTCATTAGCCTCATTAGCCGCTCGACTGTAAAAATTGTATGCTTTCTTACAATAAACTCAAAGTATTATTATTTGAACTTTGCTTAAACTCAAACTATTTCGATATCAATTCGAAGAAATGCTTTTCATTAGTCACCAAAAACTCAATTCAATTACAAAATTAGAAGAAAGTGAAGAACAAATATTTTGCTTTTACCAGAATCTATTGCCTTTGAATTTCTTCCACGAATTTTCATAAAGTGATGTTTTATTGTAGGCCTCACTCTTTCCATCTTAAGTCTCAATTTTGTGACTCATTTATTCGTTGACTATTTTTTTTAATTCATTAACAGACATATTCACAGAACATACTTAAGTCTTGGGTAAGACTCAAAACTGGAGTCCTATTCAAAGAACTAAGAATTTTGAGACTTAAGAAGACAAGATCTCACAGCCTGTAAGTTACTTAACTCAAACAATTTAATAAATTCCTCTATTGAATTGAAACCAATGTTAATATTTATTTATTTATTTTAACAAAATTAAGTAAAATAATTTAAATTGCAACTATTAAGCGGTCTTAATCATGTAAATATTAAGCGATTTTTGTTGTTGTTATAATTAACAATCATTTAACAATTAATTTAGAAATAGAAAATTAGACAAAATAAGTATTTTTAAAACAGGTTACTTTTCTCAAGTATTTTGAATAATAAATAAAATGACTTGGGTACATCTAAGGTTTTCCCATCTTCCCTTCCCTCGACAAAGTTCCGGAAAGTTTCGGAACATTCCCAAAGTTCCCGGAACTTT
>JAQFZI010000870.1:0-12492 GCA_034695605.1 Eupelops occultus
TCCATTTTTGCCTAAAATCGTTCAACTAGTTTTCAAAATAATAGCTTTATTCTGATTATCACTTGTTATTTGATTGACTTTAGAGTATAATTCTATAATATTATGCTTAAAAACTTGTTTTTCACATTTTTCACATACTTTTAAATAAAATTCCGCAAAAATTTGCGGCAGCAAAATTTTTGATGGGGGGGCCTACCGGTTTTCAATCTTAGGGGGGATTTTGTCCAAATTTTCGACTTTAGGGGGGATATTTCAAAAATCCCCCCTTTGGTGACCCCTGATTTAAATGTTTTTCACCTTTTTCTTCAACTGATGCATTTCAGGAGGGGTCAGGGCATCCGCTTTGGCTATTATGGGAACGATATTCATCTTCGTATGAAGTCTTTTCATGAATTGAATGTCGAGTTGAGATAATCTGTGATTTATTGGTTTAATTAAATTGAATATTAATTGAAAATTAATGGTCAATACCCGCGACCGAAAGGAGATATGAAGTATAGACAACAGTGAACTCTATTGTCAGTTATATTCTTGCGGTTGAGTCCGGTTTCGTCTTTAAAGTATTGGTCGAACTGTTGGTCGATATAATTCTCGACGTCTTGAAAGCTGTCACTAGAATTGAGTGAATCTCCATATCCAGGAGTGTCCACAATAGTGACCCTCAATTTGATGCCCTTTTCTATTATATCCAACTGTTTCTTATCGATAGCGACAGTTCTTTCGATCAGTTTCTCGACATTCGGCACTTTGCGGTCTTTGTAGAGATCGGCCAAAAAGAGACAATTGACAAGAGTGGACTTCCCTAAACCAGACTCCCCTTCAAATTTAATAAAACATTTCATTTACTAATAAATGGTTATCGTTATTCTTCTTACCGACGACCATAATAGTGAAGTCAAAGCCCTTTTTAGCAGACTTTCGGTGGACATGTTCGGGAAGTGTCGCAAATCCTATCTCTCCCTTCAAATTAAAACCATTTAAAATAAAATGTTTCTAATTTAATGACAAACTGTTTATCATTACTTACAATCACTGGCATTATGTGTAAAATGTACACAAACTTATTGATAAATCACAAGAAATCAATTAAATAAAACTTATTATTATTATTGAAGTAAATGTCAAAAAATGTTAGCTTTGTTTACAATCAATCGATTTGAACGGATGACTAATTTCTCACTTTATTCAATTTGCTTTTAAATTCAATAATTTCTTTGCGTTTATACAGCTTTGGGGCCACTTTGTTATTGAGCTTTTAGCTAAACATGTATTTTGTATTTAAACGATCGATATTTGAGTCTGGGATTCAATGTTTGACTGCAATGAGAGAGTATTGGATAACAGAATAGACGAGTCTATTATTCACTCATTCATTCATTCATTTGAAGCATTGATTACAAACTCATTTCCTATGAATTCCAAGTACAGAATTTCTAACATTCTTGCAATTCTTTTCAGTGCAAGATAATAATTCCAATATCTGTCGTTAATTTTTCTTCAATCATTTGACATCGATTTAAATTGAAGACTAATTTAAATCAATGTTATCTTTGAATTATCAAAGAATGGATAAAATAATTATTAAAAAATATTGGAAATGTTGGAAATGAGTAATATATCTTATTTATCCCTGATCTTATTTTTTACCTTTCTGAATTTACTACTTATATGTTTGTGGTGTATCGCAAGAAAATGGATTAAAAATAGTTGTGACCATAGTTTGCCCCGACACAGCCACTTTGGTGAATCTGGTGGATCTTATTATGACCATGCTCCTTACCTAGCCACACTATACCACAGTACAGCAAATTGTGGTTTTATTTCAACTGACTGTTCAGGGCATGTAGGGGGTGGTGGAGGTGGTTGGGGAACAGATTGTGTAGCCGGTGGAGGCGGAGATGGAGGTGGAGATGGCGGTGGAGATGCTGGCGGTGGTGACTGCGGAGGAGATTTCGCGTTTGCTTTTTAAGTCTTCAATTTAAGAGTAAAATAAAAATTTTGAAAAAATTCATTTAAAGCCAGTTTTTGAGAAGAAATGCACAAAACTATTGAAAAGTATTGAAATTCTCATTAAAAGAACAAACTATGGATTAAAAGTCAGCCAAAAAATACTCAAATTGTGTCCAATTATTAGATTTTAAACAAATGTTTTCTTTAAAATTATTTTCTTTTTATTTAATGTTTGTTTAATTAATTAAATATTTGTTGAAATTATTTAATATTTACATAAAAGCTATTTTGAAATAAAACAATTCGCGACGAAATTTATTTATTCTTATATTCTGTTCTCTATTTGCAAGAATATTCTGTGAATCAGTTCAAGTGGTTGTAAATATTTCGTTCAAATGAAAAGAACTCAAATTATCGATTATTAAAAAAGTTAAACTATGATTCTATTCATAATTGATCATGGTGATCATCCAGATATTCACAATTAAGTCTTGATTAATATGAAATAGGAACATGTACCATTTATAGGGGTAATTATATAATTCAAGTTTATTTGATTGGTTTTAATTTAATTGTTTGAGTTTTTTACAATTAATGTCTGAATTTGATATTTAAAGTGAGAATTATTTTAATTTCAGACATAATATGGAACTCGGATTTTTTGAAACGTTCTTTTTAGTGGTCAGTATAATAGTACTGGTAATGGGATTATTGTGTTGGTTTGCAAAGGCGTTGAGCAAGAATCCCGTTCCATCATCCAGTACCGTGAATATCGATAATTTACCATGCTCCACGATAATGTATGACCATGCTCCTTATTTGGCGGCCACGTTTGAAACAAAAGTTGATCCCAACATCTCTGCGACAACTGCTGGCAACGGCTGTGATGATGGCGGTGTTGGAGATGTTGGTGACTGGTCTGTTGATTGGGGTGTTTGTGGAGATGCTGGAGGTTGTGGTGGAGGAGATTAAATTGAAACCATTTATTGAATTGGACAACAAATTCGCACAAAATTGTAATTAAATTTAGTAATTTCGCCAAAAAACGTCCGAATATTAGTTAAGAAAATTAAATAAAAATATATTGGATTTACTAAAGTCTTTCCAAATATTTTAATCTCTAAAAAAAACATTTTGTAAGTGTTGTTAGAAATAAATAAAAGCTCAAACCAAAGATATACAAAGAGATACAAACCAACCAAAGATAGTTTATACGTTCACAGGAAATAATTACTTTTAATAATAATTTGACCAAGAACATATTGAAGTAAATTAGGATTATAAGAGTAATCTATTTTTTCTAATATTGTTATATAGAGAAGCATTGATTAGAACTTTTGATTATTACTAGTTTATTATGAATATAGGACTAAATATTCTTTAATTTTAACGCTGTAGTGAATCAAAAGGTTTATGCTCTATCTCTGACTTGAATGTAATAGGGTAAAAGTAGGCTACGATTTGGCCCTGTCCTAGCTTTTGGCCGTTTCATGTTAAATCAATATAATAGCGGAGATCAAGCTGAATTCAAAAATGTATAAATAATGATATAAATCTAAATTAATTTTAATGTGAAGAGAGTTAAAGGCTTTAACCAAACTTTTTATTCAATAATAAATTAGACTTCAATTTTTAAAAATCCAATGATTTTAATAAATATTTAAATATTTAACCTGTTTTTGTTTTGAAATTGATGTTTATTGAAATGATTTGATTGCTTAATGTTTGCTCAATCAATTGATCTAGATTCTATAAACTAGATTTACACCTTAGGCTAAAATTAAAAATATTTGATGAAAATATTGCGACAAAAAGTTTTGTTTCATTTGTCACGTAATGTGCGAACTGTTTATTCTCCTAAACATGTGATTGAATGTCAATAAATATTTGTAAATAACATCAAAACAAACACTGAATTAACGCCAATTAATAACTTATTAACCCTTTATTTTATTTAATTATCGCACAATTGATGACTAATTGAGTATAAAATCGCTTCAAATAAATGAAATTATTTACCAAAAGTTGGATAAAAATCTATTCTAAAGATAACATTTCTAATAAAAATTGACGGAAAATGACGTTTTGATTATTTTTTGAATCAATTTATCGTAAAGAAGAGGAAATGGGTTCTCAGTCGGTGTCAATCCTTACTTCTGGTGTTTGGGCGTCTCTGACCGGCGGCTGGTTTTTTGACTCAAAACAGAGCCATTTCTCTAATGTCTTTCATTTATATCTATGGCTTCTCTTCTTATGCCTTCCGTTCACAATACAATTGATGGCCACTTCTTGGGAGCCGTGGATAGTCTATTGTCTTGTAATCGGAGTTTTATTTACTGTTATTAAACTGATTAATGCATATCTTCACCGACTTTTTGATTACGGAGAATGTGTTGTCGAAGAAAATTCCATTAATTCTAAGGCATGTCTTTTATTATCATTTATTTGATTTCATTAATCATTATTTAATTTTAGGAACAATCAGACGATGAAAACTTTGGACTTCAGACCAATGGTATCGAACAAAATAATTCTCTTCTGAAAAATAACGAAATTAAGGAAAACATTGAAATGATTGTAATGGCAGACAATACTAATACAGAAGAATGCAAAAGAAGTGAATCTTCGGCTCTTTTTCATAACAACTTCAGTACTAATAATACGGTTAATGACAATAATAACAGCAATTCATTGGTCACTACTTTTGATTCAAATGACTTCATCGACAGAATGGCCACAAACACAGCTGTGGTTACGTCTACTACGAGTGTCATTGACCTCGAGGTAGATGTTCACCATCGAAACAGTTCCGGTTCTTCGATCGGTATTTCTTCTGAACGTTCTAAGAGTCACAGCGAAGCCGTTAATACTTCTGAAACAGCGCCGTGTAGTTCGAGTCTTATGACAGCGTCGGCCGCAGTGTTTGTTCCGAATAAGGATTTTGTTTCAGAACTCAATGACTGTGATATTAATCAAGTTATGTCTCATATAAATGTGGTCACTGCTGGAAGTGATGTAAATCTTATGAATAAAGCACAAGAAAGCTCAGAGATTTTAACGAAAGGCACATCCTTAGAGCTTGGATTCATGGCACAGGACCCTGCAGCACTCAGAGCTCAGGCTAACAAAAATGATAGTCAATCAGATCGCAAACGAGCGGATACTGTAGTCGTGAGAAGAGCTCGAAGTGAGTTAGAGACCAAAGTCTCTTCAGATAAAAAGTTGTCATCACTTCCGCCCTCACATCCCGTAAGTCTTGAAGTGATCGGAACGACAAGACGTGATAGCGATTGTACCGATGTCTCCAATAATGACAACGAAAGTCTTCTGCGAAGGACGACTCAAAACCTTAATGAAAACAATTGTCAATCAACTCAACAAAACTTGGATAACATTAAACCATTAAACAGTCCTGACCTGAGGACAGCTAAGTGTCAAACAATAAGAAGTTCTCCAATTCTGTCTGATTTAAAAACTCAAAAGAGTGAAAAAGATTCTCAAATTTTAGTTGAATTGGAATCTAATTGTGAGTCGAGACAAAACAAATCGAGTGATTGCGACGACGGCGACGAAAGTGATGTCTCTCTTGTCGTCAATTTAAATAAAGTTAAGAAACGTAAGGTTCAAAAGACATCAAAACCCCGAAGAACTCTTAACAGAAGAAAAGTATCGAAATCCTGCAGTTCTGGCAAAATATCATCGAATAAAAAGTTGGAAAAAGTATTGCAATTCAGTGATAACACCACTTCCAGTAATGAACTCAACAAAAGATGTGTTCAACCCTTTTCCAGTGAATCAGATATTGAGAGCAGTCATAACGGAAGTGATTCTTATACTTCTCATAGCAGTACATCTTTGAGTTCGAGTCATTCCTCAATCTCTTCAGTGGCTGAAACAACTCCATTAACTTCATCATTAGTCACAGAATTGGAGAATAAAAGTAATGCTTCCAATTCTCGCCACAATTCTATAGCATTGGAGCCTAAATGTATAGCCGGTCCCTCCAGACAGTCATCTAATGAGACAAAACATGATTTCCTCAAAAAGAGTAACATTCACTCTAAAACTGAGAGCCAAGAGTTCGGACATAACTTTGAACTAAAAGTATTAAGAAATGAATTGCAGCGAAAGAAAAAGAGAAATAAGAGATCGGACGTCAGTGTCGGTCCTCTCCATGGCATAGAACACTCTGAAAATAATAATGAGAACATAGCCGGTGCTCTCGAATTGCCTCAAAACGTCACTGCTGACAATGGTCCGCCGCCTTATATGTTGGCCCGAATACTATCAGCTCCGGGCACTCATTTGGCCAAATCACATGAGGACACAAATGTAGGAGCAGTTCATGTATTTCAAGACGAACGCGGAAATTGGTTGACATATACTTTTGATGAGAACAGTACGGGTGTCGCTCGCGGTCTCATGAATAGCGATAAGGCTTTGCTCGATATCGAACTTTACAGCGCTGTACGCGCACAGGCAGGACATCATAAGTGGAATTCTTCATCTTCATCTTCAGGCTCAACAGTAGTATTGGACAGTCCGGCAAATGTGTTGCACACCCCTAAAATGCTTCAGACAGGATTATTGCACTCACAGTTTGGAGACACTCCGCATGATTTTAGTCGAATTCTTCAGCCAAACGCCAATTCTTTATTTGCGGAATCGTTTCCGAGTAAGTCATTTAAAGTCATTTATCATATTTTAGTTAAAAGTCACTCAAACTCTATTAAACTCTTTTATTTTAATCCTTCTGAAAGATCATTGCAGACATTGAAGACTGTAAGAAGTCATTAGTAATGACCAAATTAGTCCAAAAACTTGATTTATATTCACTTCAAACACTAATTAAAAATTTAGAACAAACTAGGTTATCTACAAACTCGGCATCACTCTGCAAATGTGATTTATCTGTGTCCTCCTATAGAAAACCCATTAAAATGAGTTTAGAATAGAGAAAAGCTAAGAAGTTGTGCGGTTCAATGTTGTCTAAGTTTTGTCATTAGTGTATGTTTATAAACGATGGTTGGCTTATAATTTATAACCGATTGTTTTGAATCACATTTATTGTCTAAATATCAATTGTCATTCTGAATAAGACGGCCTTTTGTTTTAATTTATAGTTTATCCTCAATAAGAGTTATCACATCCAGAGATTAAATCACTTATTATAAGAGACTTTCTGACAAAATTTAATAGTAGTGAAAGTTTGTTGTTTTCCTCGAACCTAATACTTGTTTAAAATATATTCATTCAATTAATTTCTATAAAATCTATATTACAGTCACAGCTTTTCCTCGAACTCGTGGCACAAGACGTCTGGATTTAGCGACGAGTATCCTTTTCAATCACAATTCAGGGACGGGTCTCAATGCTAGTAATGTTTCTGAGATGTTTCCCTTGAGATTTGGCGAGTTTTCATCGCCGGTTCAGACACAAAAACCCTCGCAATACTATAAACTTAAAGTCTTTCCCTTCAAACCAATTAAAGTGCGATTCGATCGGTTGACTCTTTTGGCTCTTCTCGACCGAAGTCTCACTTCTTTTGAAATGATTGCCTCAATATTTCTTGCGGTTATGGTCGCAGTTTTTGGTTCAATACTCCTCTACAAAGACTTTTTCCACGATTTGTGGCTAATTGTCTTTTGTCTAGTGATGGCCAGCAGTCAATATACTCTTTTAAAGGTATTTCTATATTCTTTTAAATGTTTTTTAAGTTAATTTTTCAAATTTAAGTCGTGCCAACCGGACCCATCGTCCCCCACTCATGGCTATAATCGTTTGACTCTTTTCTCGAGGCCGGTCTACTTCTGTTTGATTAGTTCAGTATTATTATTGTCTCACAATTATATCGAGAGTTCGAACAAAAGTCTATCGTTTGTTGTCTATGGAATCGATTTATTTCAGCCGAAAATCATTGAACTGATTAGAGATTTAAGTCTAATATTTCTGATGAGTTTTCCGCTTCTATTTAGTTTCGGACTTTTGCCTCAAATAAACACATTTTTGATGTATTTGTTCGAACAAATCGATATTAATCTAATGGGAGGAACGGCGGCTACAATGGGACTGACATCTGCAACATATAGTCTAATTCGAAGCATTGTTGCCATTTCTTTACTCTATGTGTTCGCTCTGATAGCTCTAATTGATAGCAATAACAGCACACAAACCGCCACTTTCTCTGTATTTTGCGGTCTATTACTGTCCACTTGTTATCATTTGAGTCGGAGTTCAAGCGATCCCTCCATTTATTGGAATCTCATTAAAAAGTGTTTTCAATGCAAGCGCTCAACAGTTGATATGCATTCAAATAATACCAATAAAGAGATTAATAATTCAACTCAAATGACAACCGATGAAATGTCTGCCGATAAGACAGAATTAGATATAACGGATCCATTGCCCAAAAAGATGGAAACAACTGTCGTAAGTAATCAACAAATATCTTCTTTTTTATTCCTCTGAAAAATCAAATTTCTTTCAGACAATGAGATTACAGTCGGACTTAATTATATGTGTGTTTATAACAATAGTGGTGTTCGCCACTCACGTCAGTACTATCTTCACTCTTCAGGTCCGCCACAACTTATTCTTTTTGTTTCAATTGATACTAACTTTTGTTTTCTGATTTCAGCCTTACGTTAAAATATTTCTGTGTTTGTGGGCTATTATTTGGGGGTTTATTTTACACTATTTGTTACCCCATTTCCGTAAACAACATCCGTGGCTTTGTTTCGCTCATCCAATTTTCAGAGCCAAAGAATATAATCAGTTTGAAGTCAAAGGTATCTCTGAATATCTCAAAAGAATTATTTTTATCTAAACTTTTATAAAACGAAGGACCGGCGCGAGTAATGTGGTTCGAGAAACTACACGCTTGGCTTTGGCTCATTGAAAAGAATATAATTTATCCCTTAGTCTTCTTGAGTGCCATAACAAATGACGGACCCATTTTGCTCACGAAATATGGCATTTAGTTAGTGTTCACAATATTTTAATCAATGACTTAATATATCTTACTTTTGGTTACAGTTTGGGGGCACTTATTGTAGTGATTTGTGGCTTCAAATGCATGAGAAGTGCCTTAAATGACTCCTCTCATAATTTTTATATTCTACTCTTCACTTATTTATTATTCGAATACGATCTCAGAACCCGTTCGGAGCCCTTCCTTTTGAATTATTTCGTTTTATCCATCGTTTACTTTAAGGTTATTTAAAATATTTATCAAATATTGTCTTCACTTTTTGAAAATATTTGTGTTTTTATAGTTTTATGAGCTTTTATTAAAAGTGCGATTTGTGGTGACATATGTTGCACCCTGGCAAATCACTTGGGGATCTGCATTCCATGCATTCGCTCAACCATTTAGTGTTCCGCGTAAGTTATAATTTAGCCTTAAATTTAGCAAGATTATCAGTTAATTTAATTATCCGATAGATTCGGCGATGCTTTTTGTCCAGGCACTTATTTCTTCAGTGCTATCAGCTCCTTTGCAGCCAATCCTCGGTAGCGCTATATTCTTCTCTTCATATGTCAGACCCATTAAATTCTGGGAAAGAGATTATAAGTAAATATTATTTCGATATTTTAGTTATTTATTAATTTATTTAATGAATTCATTTAATTGTCTTTTAATTTAATTAAAAGTACAAAACGAGTGGATCACTCAAATACAAGACTGGCCTCACAACTGGAAAGGACTCAATTAGGCGCTGACGACAATAATCTCAATTCGATATTTTATGAGCATTTGACTCGTTCTTTACAACATTCACTTTATGGCGATCTCTTATTAGGTCGTTGGGGACAGGTATCACAAGGAGACTGCTTTGTATTGGCCTCCGATAACCTCAATTGTTTGGTGCATTTAATCGAATTGGGAAACGGTTTGGTCACATTCCAAGTCAGAGGACTTGAGTTTAGGGGAACTTATTGTCAACAGAGAGAAGTGGAAGCTATAAGTGAAGGGGTCAGTGAAGATGAGGGCTGTTGTTGTTGTGAACCCGGTATGTATTGACTCTAATATTAAACTGAAGCCAATTCTAAGATATATTTTTTAAATTATAGGACATATTCCGGGAATGCTTTCAATCAATGCTGCATTCAATCAAAGGTGGCTTTCGTGGGAAGTCACTCATATTAAATATGTATTGGAGGGCTATTCGATTAGTGACAACTCTGCCCTAACAATGCTTCAGCCCTACGATCTCCGGAAGGCTCTTATTATTTATTACATAAAATCAATTATTTATTATTGCATTACTTCTAAGAGTCTACTAAAATGGATATCACATCCCGAGATCAGGGATGCCATCGCTTGTATGCAAGATCCCAATTATGTTGAATTAGACCCCATTTTTAACGCAAGTGTAGACGAAGACTACGACTTTAGAGCTTCGGGTATAACCCGTTCCAGTTTTTGTAACGTATATATCGATTGGATTCAATTTTGTCTCAAACAACGCAATAAACTCATTAAATCCGAGATTGAGATCAATGAGGAGAAGGAAATCCAAATTATTTCGCTTTGTTGTTGTCTAAGTCTTTTGGCCAGACGTGCGCTCAGCGCTGCCTCTCATCATAACTCATTCACAAGCGTTGAGTTCCTGTTATTTGGATTACACGCCCTTTTCAAAGGAGATTTTCGCATAACTTCACCCAAAGATGAGTGGGTTTTCCAAGACATGGATCTATTGCGAAAAGTGATCGCTCCCAGCATTAGAATGGCATTGAAATTGCACCAAGACCATTTTATGTCAACAGAAGAATATGACGACAACTCTACTCTTTTTGATGCCATCGATAACTATCGACAAAATCTGGTCATTTCACATGAGGCCGACCCTATCTGGAGGAACGCCGTTCTCTCTAATGTTCCCTCACTTTTAGCTCTTAGACATGTGTTCGATGACGGAACAGATCAGTACAAGATTATTATGCTTAACAAAAGATATCTCAGCTTTCGAGTGATTAAAGTAATGAAACTCCACTTTTAAACAAAAATTTGTCAATTTTTTTCATATTACAGATCAATAGAGAGTGTGTTCGGGGACTGTGGGCCGGACAGCAGCAGGAATTGGTTTACTTGCGGTCAGTTTATAACAATTTGTAACAATATTTCTCTTCTTTTAATATAAATAATTTACTTTATTTATAGTAATCGAAACCCAGAGCGCGGATCCATTCAAAACGCAAAACAGGCGCTCAGGAATATAATTAACTCCTCCTGTGATCAACCCATCGGTTATCCAATATATGTCTCTCCTCTGACCACATCTTTTGCTGAAACGAGCGAACAATTAAATCGTGTTATCGGTTATCCAATTACTTTCGGAATGTTTAAAAGGGCTTTAATGCGCTGTTGGCACAGGTATTACCATTTAATACATTAATTCTCTTATTTATTAAATTTTCAATAGAATGCGAACCCGTTGTGGTGAAGGCTGTTCCAGTGGTGGCACTGCTCTTAATGCTGACTTTGGCGAAATGTCGTCGTCGACCACATCTTGTCGTAGAATAGAATCGATAGCACTCGAAAGGGGTATTCCTTCAAAACTAATAAATATTCTTTAATTTGAGATATATTTTCAATTTGTCTTTTAGTGCGAACTTCCAATTATTCCGAGTCTTCGAGTGAATACGATTCCAACCAATTCCTATGTCGTCGTTCCCGAACATCACCGCATCCGATGTCTTATCGGCACATAAAGTATTCTGACAGCAAAGGCAGTGCCCGACAGGCTTCAACTCTCGTCAATTTAACGGCATTCAGATCTGTTCAGTCGAATCAATTGGACTCTGAATTCGAAACCATTCTAATGAATAGCGGAACAAATAAAGTGATTGTCGATCCTCTCAACTCAAAGGCAGAATTGGTATAAATAACAAAAATAAGACCGAAAGTCAATTATATTTTAAATTAATTATAAATCATTTATTACTTCGAATGTACTTAAAATTATTCAAATATTAAAATTTTCCATAAAATTATTTGTGACTCAATTTCCAGTTCAGTCCTGGACTTTCGACTTACCTGACCCTTTCGTAGACAAAGTTTGCTTAATTTGCATAATCGATATATGCTTTTAGAGGTCAAATGGACAGACTGAAGGCCAAACAAAGATTTTTCGATTTTGTCCATAAAATGAATTTGTTCAAGGACAACATTGAAATCAAGGTTGTTTGGCATTGATTGTGTCTGGTCACCAGTTCCGGGTCACGTTTGAATTATTATAAGTTGTCTTTAAAGTCAAAGTTCATCAGTGAATGGAATGTTCCTAAACTAAACTCAATTATAAAATGATAAATGAGAAGAACAGGTGTTTCTCTAAAAAGGGTGACTCATTATTGGGAGAACTTTCCCGAAACAAACCACAAAATTGGATATAAATATTTGTATTTATTAATTAATAGTTACTCTTAATTATGTCTCAATTCTTTTCATAAAAATTAATTTTAAACTTAATAGGAATATCTGGGAAAGCAAACTCTGATATCAAGATAAGAATTATATCATTGTAAAGCATAGATGATAAC
>JAQFZI010000871.1:0-12491 GCA_034695605.1 Eupelops occultus
TTTGAAAAGTTTTAGACAAAAATTGAACCAATTCTCAGATATTATAGAGTTATGTCTGAAAATCTCATTTGTCTTTAACACTAAATTAATTGAATAAATAATTGGATTTATTTCTGCGATAATATTATCATAAAAGTTATGAAATATAGTTATAAAAACAATTACGAGAAGAGAAATCTCTTTTAATTCAATGGAGATATTAAATATTCAACCATTTTATTCGGCATTCCTTACAAAGAGCTAAACTCAATTAGGAAAGTGATATGAAATTCTGCGCCAAATCATTAAAAATTAGATTAAAGACTTAGATTTCGATCTATGATAAGAGATAACACTTTTAATAGCAATAAATGAAAAGTTGTTTTAAAACTTACGTTCAAAAAGTGTTTTGTAATACAAGTCTTAAGTGCTTTAAATGAGTCGCAAAATAAGAGTAAAAACAGTTTTATGAGAGTTATCTTCAAGTCTTTGAACCGATATTTTTCAAGTGTTTTCAATTAACATTTTTCATATAAATTTCTTTAAGAGTTAAATAACATTATGAAGAAAACGAAGAATAAGTGGAAAAGAGTCCAATAAACGACTGAAGAGGAAGAAGAAGAGAATTATTGCCAACAAATTTCAGTATCACTTTAACTGTTCATTCGTAAGATATTTTTTAATCTAATAATACAATTCTTGTGAACAACAGTGCAAAGTGGATGAGGAAGAGTAGGCAACTGATCTGACGACAGTCTAATGTCGAGTAAAGTATTGTAGACTAGAGTTAAGAGTAAATAGATTTATAACGACATAAGTTATAACGACGACAATTCACATCTCAATCTCACAGTTTTATTATTGTTTTCGCGCTGTCTATCTCTGGGAGCACACCATAAAATGCATTGTCTATGAAATGTTTTGACAGTTTATGTGTCGGAACAGAGATTCCACGAAATACAACGGAGTAATGTATTCTTCACTTCGTTTGTGTTATTTATATTACAAACTATTCAAATGTTTATTGCCTTCAATTCAGATGAGAGCACTCAAGGGCTGTGCACATAACTAGCAACACATTTACTCGGATAGAACACAGAGTCAATGGCCAGTCGACTGGTCGGATAGAGTTTACCAGTGCTTTCAATAGAAGTCAGTCTGAGATCATAACTATTGAAAACTATTTGGAAAAGTGAAGCAAAATTGCAAAAACAATTCACTCATTTCTCACTCGCGACTAAACGCAATGATCGCAGTGACAGAGCAGGAGTCCAATGAATGTGCTGTCGGTTTGAAAGCATCGCCGGTTATGTTATACTCTAAGAGATCTGTTGAGCTCTTGCGCTCTTCGGTCCAATTTCACAAACCTTTTCCCATACGATCGGAAAGCTGTGAATGAATGGCATAACAGAAATGTTTTATCTCTTGTGTTGTATGTCCTCTACTTTGGGCTCATCTCAAACTCATCTGCTATTCATGCAATCCTTTTCGCTATACATACAATTTGTATAGCTTTCCATTTGCGCTATCGATCTGTGCCTTTAGTGCCCAAAAGTTTACGTATGATTTTTCTCACTTGTGATTGCACTCAATCTCTGACCCAAACATTTATTTTTTGAAGTGTGAAACTCCACTCCACTCCACTCCTCACACAAAACTCTCAGCAAATGTTTTGATACTTGAGTTTCACAAATATTTAGAAAAAAGTGCGAAAATATTGGAAATTGTTTCGAGAAAAGTATGAATGAAGTAAAAGGCAGTCAAAATGTCTATACAGAGAGAACACCACAACACTCGACACTCAATCAGACTTTTTGTTGTTAGTCCTGTTTGTCATTTATTCGTGTTTTCCATTCGATTAATGCATTTTTAATGTTCTTCTCTTATATTAACATTAGATTTGAAAATTCAAATCACTTTTTTAGACACACATTAAAAATCTCGACACATTCTCTCACTCTTTCCCTCCCTCTCCCCCTCACTCCCCCTCACTCTCCCAACTCTCCTCCAAAAGTAGTTTAAAGTAAATATTTAATGAGTTAATCATTAGATAAATATAGAAAAAGTTTAAATTCAGTAAAAATGAGTTTAATTACAATTTTAATAATTAATGAGTTTATTATCAGATTTTGAAAAATAACAAAAAAATTGGTTAAATCGATAATCAGAAGGGAAGGAATCGACTTATAAATGCAAATTAGGATTAAATTTAACAAAATAAACAAAAACTTAACTCGAATTCTTAATGGCTAGGCTTAACAAGATCAATCAATGAATGCATAGTTCTATTGAGTCAACTATTGAGTCAAAGTTCAACGCATTTGAATAACAAGTATTGAAATACAAACCAAGATTAATCAAATTTATTCTATTTGTTAATTATTCAATTAATAATCTATTGACTAACCTGTAAATTTATGAAATTTGCGCCTGGTTAAGTTCGATGATAATACCGAAAACTTGATAAAACAAAATAAAAACAAAATTATGAAGAAATGGGTTCAAAATGTAAACACTTGTGAGTGACTCCAATTTATTCGTAAATAACATAATAAATTTTAAAGGGGTTCACACAAAAACATTATTATGTAACAGCATATAAGTTTTGGATTATCTTGATGAAACTAGAGGAAGTTAAAGAAATATTCCAAGATAAAATTAATAAAAATTACTTTATTTTCAATGATATTAATACTTAACTGAAATCAAACCACAATTTATGAAAATTTTTAACAAATTCTTTAAATTTGATTATATTCTGTATTTGGAGTGAATTAGAAGTAAGTCTATTATTTTGATTGTCTGACTCTTATCTAA
Organism: Eupelops occultus; assembly: GCA_034695605.1. Classification (NCBI taxonomy): domain Eukaryota; kingdom Metazoa; phylum Arthropoda; class Arachnida; order Sarcoptiformes; family Phenopelopidae; genus Eupelops; species Eupelops occultus. Next base: position 2,797 of record JAQFZI010000871.1, read on the forward strand.
TCGATTGTTAACTTTGAGTATAATTTAGTTGAAATGTAATTAAAATCCATCGAAATTCGTGACGAAAAGACTTTTCTCTTACTTAAATCAAAATGAAAGCTTTAACTCAATTACCCTGTTTTTCGACTACAAACTACACTTCTCTTTAATTCTAGTCTTTATGGCACAGGAAAGGAAGGGAAGGCAACGAGAGAAAGAGAGACCCATAAAAAGTGCACAAATGTTTTTACAGAACTAAAATCAACTATTAATGATGTGCTGTCTCTGCACAGAATTGAATTAATCTAGTATTTCATCAGTCGTCGCCAGTCAATGGTAAGTGACTGTTTTACCAGCACTGGACTACATTTCAAGTCATAACCCCCTGTTTGATATGCACTCAAATTAATGGTCGAAAGGAAAACCGTTTTTTGCTCTTTTTTCGGTAAAATACTTCTCTTTCTGTAACTCAAGTATTAAAAACGTCTTTAATTTGACCCAAAGTTAGGCTTACTGTTAGTAAGCACCGGCTTATATTCAGGTCATAAATAAGATTAGTTCTCATTATTAAGGCTATTATATTAAGTGTTTATTTCAATTAATAGAAAATCAATAGTTTTCTTCAATCAATGATTCCTTTAATGGAAAGCATTAAAGAATTTGATTAAATTTTTAAAGAATCGTAAATATGTTAAAGTTATCTTGATTACTTTCGATTAACATAGTTTATCGAATAGTTTGTCATCTGATAGTTAATCATGCTAGGTGAAAATACTCTTGAAATCATTAATAATTGTGTTTGCTAATTTATATAACTCATCTTCAACTCCACCCAAATTAGCAAATAATGAGATAACAAATGCATTGTCCGGTTTAACCATAAATAGATAGGAAGTGCCAGATGTCTGTCCACTATAACCAAATTGGTGAGAGACGGTCTCACTGGCATTTGCATCGAATAGCATCCAACCCAACCCTAAGGCCAAGAGATAAATGCATTTGAATAGAATATTCTATGAGTTGATGAAGGATTAATTTGATTGATCTTGTTTATGATTGCTAAATTTGCCATCAGGTTTAGTTTTTGCTCATTAGGAGACATAAATTATTGAAATAAATTTACCATAATAAATATCCTGATTAGTTGAGCGCTGTATTTGACGGCTAATAAATTGTCTGAATGTGGAACTATTTATCGTTGAATCTGTTTATGAGACAAATATTAGATTTGAATTATATCTACAGAAAAAACACATTAGAATCCAAATAATTAATCATTAGTTTAACAGTAAATAAATAAAAATAAAAACTCAAATAAATATTTCATTTGTAGATCTGATTCATAAGTGTTATGACATTTTTGAGAAATATATGTAAATCTCAACAAAATGTAAATATTCATAAATCATTTGATAATTATTTAACTTTTATTATAGCAAGATCAATTTCTTTTTGATGTATTTCTAAATATATATATGTATGTAATGTATGAAATTACCAAGCTTGTTATCATAAATGTCGATTACTTTCCTGCCGAACATCAGTAGCTCTAAGATCGTTGAAGTAATGGCAGAGGAGGGCCAACAACTCACTGGTATCTCATCAGTTGATCCATAGTTTTGTAATTTAGAGTCATTTGTGTTGTAATAGCGGACAGAATATGGGACTATTGAGTGTTCGCTCTGTATTTGAGTTGAAATCAAATTTAACTTGCCAAATAAAAAATCATTGAGTGCTGAAGGAAAGCTCTTATTTAAAAGGAATTCCATTCTATCTGTGATTATATCCCATGCGAGTGAGGATACATAAAATTGTAGGCTTTCCTCAGAGATAGGCGTTTCAAAAATATTAATGTATTTATCGCAATAAATGTGGGCTTCGGTAGAGTTTTCAATTTGAATGACCGGCATCTCTGACATCAATTGTCTCAAAGTAAATTGGTAAGATGATTTTGTATTTTCATGTGGATGATATATTTGAGGATAGGTCGCATTGAAGTCTATGTCTTTGATGTATTGGTCCAAATTAAGTTTACCCGAATCTATTAGTGATGCCATCAGTAATGAAATCATTGGTTTACTCATTGATCCCAAACTGAAATACAGAATCAAATCAAAGTATTAGATAACTTGCAAATGGCATAACTTGAGCTTGTACAAATCAAGTGTCAAAACAAAAAATAGACCTAGAATACTAAATTCATTTGACCTTATACAATTGATTCAAATAAATTCAATAATAAAATTGAGAAATGAAATTAATTCCCTTTCCCTTAAATAATATCTATTCAATACAACAATACCCAGGATTTTATTCAGAGCACAGGATATTAAAGCTGTTCATAATTGTATTCGAGAGGAATTCCAAATATTGGTGAAGTCAATCATTGGATTGTTATTCATTATAGTAGTGAAAGAAAGTCATAGAAAACAAGTTTTCATATGAGAGCACACCATAAAATATATTTATCACACATGTCTCGTGAGAATTACAAAATATATTTTTCGAAAATCACTTTTGTCGTGAAAAATGACCTCTTCTTCAAATGAAATGATTGCACAGATATGCCATTGAAATGAAATGAAAGGAAAGGACAGTATGTATAGAATATTAAACAGTGTTTTTTTTATAAAATTTTAATATCAAGCAAGATTATCCATTTTGAGTTTTTTTTAAAAAAGCAATTTTGAAATTTATACAGTTTAATTTATATTGGATCAAACATCAAGGCAATAATAAAGTTGAGAGAGAGAGAGAGACCTAACCCTAACCCTTAACCCGTTAAATTCATCGAAAAGCCTTTTGTTGGGAATAAAAATATCTTTTATTTTCGATAAACATTTTATCAAAAGTGAATTTAAGTCAGAATTTTTTAGAAAGAGATTTTTGACACATTTTGTGTCAAAAATTCCATTTTGGCTGAAAATAAGCACAAAAAAGCATTTCTTATGAATCTGCATTCAATGTGAGTACTGGAAAGCACTGGTATTTCGATACTCTCTTAAGGAATTGAAAAAACCGTTTGTCTATTGGGATGTTATTCCTGAGTCTAATAATATTTTTTAAAGAGTTTTGGCAGCTTTTCATGAATGAACGCCTATCCTTTCTTCGAGAGTCTGTACTCTGAAAAAGCAAAGAATTACATATTTATATATTGAAAAAAAATTGATGAATAAAAAGAAATTTTTGTTATGAAAACCCCATTTTCTGGCGAAACAAGAATTTGATATAAAAGTCTTTTGGCAAATATTTGGTAAAATTTATCATTACTTTAGACAAGAGTTGAAAATTACCGGAGTTTAAAGAATATTGAAGAAAAATTAGCGAATAATCTGTTTTATAATTCAACGCCTTTTTTTGTTTGAGTAAAAATCAGAATATGTTTTATGAAATCACATAATAATAATGTATTGAATGTTATAATGAAATCCAAAGGCATTTAAATAATTGATTGATAAATAAATTGAAATTATATTCAAATGAATGAGATTTTGATTATTATATTTTCAAGAATTTTGATTTTTGTATGCAATTCACGAAATTATGTGATATAAAGAATAATATTTAATGTAATGATAACCTGAAAGCCGAATGTTTATGACATTTGACTCCATTTTCCACATCTGAATATCCAATTCCTTCAGTCCACAAATCGCTGCCATTAATACTAATGCCAACCAAAATGCACGGAATATTCAGAGTGTTTCGCATTAATTCAATGGAATTCCTCGATTTAACAACCAGGGAATTTATTGTGTGATCATTAACGAAGGGCTGGTAGTTTAGATCCGCATATTCATGATTCCTGCCTACAGTCCAATGGCTTTCACTCTCATTATAATTATCTAAAGTTTTGAAAAAATAATTCTTTGATTCTTATGAGAAAATGAGATAAACACAGAATACCAACAATGACCTGATTTTTGGGATTCCTTTGCAACACATTTTTGTTTCAATTGATTGTTTTGATAGTAAATATATGTGAGTATTGAAGTGCACAGAATAATAGTCAATATTAAATAAAATATTAAATGTATTTCACAAACGGTTTTATTTCTGAGACAATTCATTCTAATTAAGAGTTAAACGAAAATCGATTTTAATTGAATCATAAATTGTGGACATATTTGATATAATTGTTTAATACAATTAATTGCTAGAATATACTCGTTTTATGGCTTACCTCTGATTAATGTTGGGATTCACAAAATTATGGCATTTCTACACACATTAAACAAATCGCTTGAGAATTGAAATTTGTGATGAAATTATATCCTGTTTTAATAGGAGCAAGCATTATTCAAGTAATGAACTTGATAATATCACATAATAGCAATGTTAATGTTTTGAGGAAAAACAAAATTACTTTATTGATTGCATTCGCGAAGTGTTGCCAAAAATATTTTGAAAGACTATTTGAAAGCGTGTTTTAATTGACTCATAAACACAAAGTGTTGTTTTCAAATGCTCTTTGCATGGATTACTTCAATTTCAATTCATAAATAGTTTGGGAAATATCATAACAATGACAATTTCAATATCACTTTCAAAGTGTTCAAGGTTATTTTAATTTAAAACATACTGAATATCAATTGACTATTTCTTTGCTATAAAAATATTTCGGAATATATTGTTAGGCAAACTGACCAGTGCTCTCAAGACATTAACCCAAAGAGTTGGTAATAGGCCGACCAAGTTTATCGTATAAAAAGAAATGTAATTTTTATTTACAAATTATTAAACATACAAGTTTTAGAAGTTATCAAATTCTGTGCAAAAGTCATAACTGAATTGCACTTCAAAATTGATTATCTGTTTATTTTATGATTAAAAATGATTAAAAACATTTTATTTAGAAAAATATTTTTGATTTTGAATCAGATTTTAATGTAGTTTTGACAATAAATTTGTAGACTTTCTGTAAAATTTTGATGGATAAGAGATTTTGGCTCAAATTTTCTTACATTTCCTGTAAAATGGTTTATAAAATTCTATTACAAGACTTCAAATGAAAAGAAGTCTAAAATAGTCAGACATTTGATGTGATAACGACGAGAGGGAGAGGGGAGAGGGAGGGCGAGAGAGAGAGAGAGAGAGAGAGAGAGAGAGAGAGAGAGAGAGAGAGAGAGAGAGAGAGATTACAATCAAATTTTTTGCTGTTCTTATGTCGAGCTCTCGAACTGTCACTTCAATTACATGTCAGACAAAAAGATACGATTTTTGATAAGAATCGATAGGAAATGTTATTCTCTTTTGAGACAATGTATTGAATAATAAAAATAATATATTTCCAGAGAATAGCATTCAATTGGATTCTTGTCTAAGAGTCAAACAGCGGTTTGCTGTACATCAGTGACATCCGACTCCTAAAAATAGAAACAGTTTATTAGATTTTCAAATTGTCGTTCAAATTATATTTACATCAAATATCTGTTGTGTCTGATGAACAATAAAGCCTTCCCTTTCATAATAGAGGAGTTGATCCCTTAGATCGCCCTCAGTCTGAAATATAAACAAAACTGCATTAAACTCATCAGAACTGTTTTCAATAACCATTTCATATGAAACCCCACATTAAATAAATATTATTTAAGATTAAGTAAAAAAGCGCACAACAACCCACACATAGCCTCAAATTCTGAGAATTTTCTGAAAAACATGTTTATTTAGAATAATTTGATTACCCAGGACTATTACTAATGGATTTCATATGAAAAAGTTTACAAAATCATAAGAGATAAGTAACAAGCTTGTTAAATCTTACATTATCAATTGAATTTGAAGCCCTACCTTATCATGCAACTTTAATCTATCAATAAAAGCATAATCTAATCCCAGTTTTATTTTAAAAATCACCTTGAGTATTTTATTAATACAGTCTCCATTAGGAAGATAGCCATTTACTAGAATTGATTTTGGTTTTTGTTGCAAAACATTTTCGATGACTGTATTCGCTGTTTGTGTTTGCAATTCATTTATTATAAATAAATCCAATTTTGAGTCACTAATCGATTGTCGATCTGTTTTGTAAACCAAATAAAAATTAATGGATTTTTATGAATAAAAAAATTAATTTTTGAATTTTTCATTCAGACCACAGGGAATGACATCAGGATTCTTATGTCTCTCTTCAGTACTTGTGTTTTGAAGATTAATTTCCGACAAATGGAGTGATTGACTATTAAAATGAAATCTTGATTAAAAACTTTTATAATTTATTTATAAATTAGTAATACTTTTGTTGTATCTGTCGCTCCCTTTTGTCCTTTTCTTCGTCCTGTTGTTTGATTTTACAGATTATTATTACGATTAATATAATGAGGAAAAGCGAGAGTAAGGCACCGACTATTACAGCCAGAATCGGGTCATAATCGAGGTCTTGATTTCCTGAAACTGAATTTAAAAAATAGGTTTATAGAAGGTGCTAGGTTATATAGAAGGTTCAATTTTTAAATTAAGTACCTAGTTTAGTATTAACAGTGGACAGAGTGGATATTATAATCTTTTTTGGTTCACTAACGCCTTTTGAATTTATCGCAAATAAATTGATGGCATATTCTGTGCCAGAGGACAGACCATTGATCACGAAAAGAGGAGAGGAAGCACTCAAATTCTTCACTAAATTTGAGCCATAGTTGGCATCAAATACTTGTGCGAAGAAAGTCTGTTGAAGGCCAGCGCTATCGCCTGCACTGCACTCTATGGATAGGGATGTCATCGTTTTATTGACCGAACAATAGTTAAGTGGTTGGGGCGGAACGGCTGTAGTGATAACAAAAAGACATGGATGGCGTTGGAGTCCGATATCGTTTTTGGCCCAACAAGATATTATACCGAAGTCTTGAGCACTACCAACACTGAATGTTAGTTCACTGGACAGCCCTCTGTTAACCGTATGATTATGATCCAGCTCATAATTATTGAAAGTCCAATAAAACGATACACCGGCCGATGGCTGTGCGTCGACCATACATAACAATCTTTGGGTCTCATTGACAGCCATCGCTATTTTTGTCTTAACGGCACTGTTCTTACAAATGGGAGAGTCTTTCATAAGAAAGGAAAGCAATTAATTTAGAAAATTACCGAATATTTCAAATATTCTTTACAAAAGTGAAATAATTGATCACTCAATGGATTACTCGAGTATTTCATAAATCGCTAATCGACTAAAACCTTATATAAAAAGTAATTCAAATATAAATTAAGTCAAAAGAAGTAAAATAATGAGAAACTACTGAAAAACTTCTTCTCATTAATTGAAAGTTTTAAGTCTTTTCATTAATTTTTGATTACATTTCGGGAGTTATTCTACGATTCAATGGCTTTAAAGTGGAAAAGAAAAATAGGAAATCCGTTTTGAAACAATGAGTTGAGCCTTACATCTAAGGTCTAGCATCACATCATTACTATCCCCACGTCCTTCCAGGTTGTAAGCACTGCATCTATACTTTCCTCTGTGCTCTGGTCTCAGCTCTCGTATAGTGAGTGTTGTATTTGATATAAAAACACCTGAAATAGAGACCAAAATTCATATAAAGAGTAAACTAAATAGTAATTTGTTTTCTTCGTTGCATTTCTTAAGAAAAGAGTTTATTTTACAAACCGTTTTGTTCATTATCTTCGATAATGGATCCGTTGAGCAAAAATTGAATATCACTTGCAATAGGATTTGCTTTGATTGTGCACTCCATCACCGCTTCTGATCCCTCTCTAAGTACCACTAATTTACTACTTTTGCCGATAGTCAGCGTCACTTTGGGATCATCTGAACCAAAACAGAATAACATTTTGTATAATATTCTTACGAAGACTTCAATTGAAATTCATTTGAAAATAAGACTTGGATTAAGTTAGAGATGATCAAGATAGATTGAGAGAAGAACAAGTGCAAATTCCAGTAAAATTAATAGAAAATAATGACATTTGATTTAATTTAAGTAAATGTGTAGTAAATCCTAAGAGTCTATTAGACTAATAGTATTAGTTTATTAAAAAATGGTAGGAATCCCTGGCCATCACTTGCAAATAAAATTGAGAAATTGTAGAAATAAATTATTTCTTTGGCTTTTAATTCAAATGTAATGAAAGCGAAACACGAATTGCATTAAAAGAAAATTTGATTAATTTTTTTTTTTGAGACAAACTCCTATTCCAGTGGTTATTGATCTCTAGTGTGTCATCAAATCTATTCAGTAGACCAAACCTGAGCAATTTTATATGAGGGAGCAAAAATTTGGCAAGTACTTTATGGTATATAAGAAAGTTCTAGCAAATACTCATTCAAACTCAATATTACTTTTGTTTGCTATTCTTAAAAACTTTGACTGATTTTGATATAAGTTTAATTTTGTAATAAAATGAATCCTCCCTCATATATGTGTTTACTTTATTTGTGAATATTTGCTTTAAATTCATGCTCATGCTCAATATATCTATCAAATATGTAAAACGAAATGGTTAATTAGCCACTTTTTGCCCACGTTTGCAGTAGACTATATCTCATAGAAAATAATCCATTTTTTATAATCTAAATGTCATAAAGGCTTTTATGTAATACTCGTGCGAATAATCAACAGAACAGAAAAAATTTGTGACAATTTTTTTTATCCTTCGCCTCAAATGAATGGCTGAATGATTTGTCACCATTTATGGTGTGCTCTGCACTTACAATAGACTTTCAATTCCCAGCCGTCTTCGATATACTGGTGCGATAGTCGCAGATTTTGAGCTCTACATATCAATAAGGCGTTGTCATCATTGACTGTCGGCATCAGATTCAGAACACTTGTAGTCGTGTTTCCATCCGATGACACACTTTCACTAAACACACAAAAGTCAGACAATTGTCTTAAATTGTATTTAGAATTGAATTAAAATATAATTAAATTTATTATAACATAAATAATAGTTAATTCAAATTAGTGTTAATTGAAAATATCAAAGGAATAGGACTTCACATATTCCACTACTTTGAATCTGGGATATAATCCTAGAGCTTTTGAATTAATACTGTTGTGATTATTTCCATAATTATATCCATTGTGCATATTGTTGGCAATTCCCAGAATATCTCCCGCTTCGAAGCTTAACTCTTCCATATCGTATGCCTTATGACTGACCAGTGCTTTCTTGCCGTGAAAAACCTGTCCACCAAAATAGTAGGGGTCGTCGATTGAATAGAAGGCTATAGACATGTCTTGAGCTGAGACTCGAGTCTGCATCAGTTCAAAGGCCAGTCGACCGATCTGTGAACTGAATGTACAGACGATATAATCGGTTTGACTCAAAAGCATGATATCGACCACAACGTTATGGATTGAATCATAGCCATCCCTTTGCCTAGGATCTGCACTTTCTGAGAGTTTAATATCACCCGTGAACTTATAGCCTTTGTCTTCGTATGGCTTTATCTCTTTTCTCCAAACGTCGGGTTCATCGGTGGCTAAGTATACACGTCTTTCAGTATATCCTTTGAGTGAATTGCGCTGTCGCTCCAAATCCAGTCTATTGTAGAAGTCGTCCACAAAATACATGTATTCATCGATTGAATGAAACTTAGCTTCGGTTTCGATTTTATCAGTTCTGCGGACATGTATTCCGACGATTGGATGTTTGAATTGCTTTTTTTGTTTAAATTCTTCGATATAATTACTCATTCGATTGGACGGACGCATAATGTATTTGAGCACTTGTCCGATGAACCAAATGAATGG
>JAQFZI010000872.1:0-12472 GCA_034695605.1 Eupelops occultus
CTAAGAATACTTATGCGTTCCGTATGGCACTAATAAGCTGAGTATTTTACACTCACCGGCCAGTAGGAACATAGCTTAAGGGTAGAAATTGTATAGGAACTTTTGTTGTCGGTGCCGTCACCTCTATCTAGATTTTTAAAAGTTGTTTGCGTATTAAATTGACAAGTTCTATCAAGCACAAGATGCTAAACCAGGTGGAGCCATAGTATTGTTCTGTTTCAATTGCGGAGGAAACATACAAAACATTACAATTTTGAAGTGTTGTCAACAGATGTCATACAAACAGTTATGAGACTCTCTTTGAGAAAACTACAAAAATGAGGGAATATTTTTAAAAATTGACTTTTAATTCAATTATTAATTGTGATTCATATCTATGTTAAACATCTATTAAATGTAAAACATGGATTAAATAAAAACTGTGATATCAATTTAATTATGGAGTTAATATTGCCTAGTACATTGTATGATTTAAAGTTTTAATTTTAAACTTGAAGTTTTAAAGTTTATACAATTGATTGTCTTATTTTTATTATAAATTGATCTTATAAACTCTATTAAATGATTGATGACAATGAGGTCAATTAATTGAAAAATCAATGCAAACTAATTGCTTTAAATAACACAAATTATTAGAATTTGATTCTTTACTAAACTTGAATTCTATGTCAATCAATAAGAATTCCTATCAACCAAATTAGTTAATAAATTAGTTACTGCAAGTTTTGAACCCAAATTTTACCATGATAATTATAGGCTATAATTTATAGCTGAATATTGTATTCTACAGATTTTAAAATTTGAATGAATATAAAATTTCGAGACTAATCGAAAATTGAAACTCCAAATCATTTTTATTCTATATTATGAAACAATAGTTAATTTTTTCAATTCAACAAGTTTATAGACAAAATAAAATTTATTACTTGGCTAAAATTTATTCAAATTATTGTCATATTTGTTTGAACTTGGTATTATCTAGATTCTAGATTACTTTATTATTGATTTAAACTATAATTAATAGAAAATATCGAATTGAAATATAGATGTAGGATAACCATGATGTACCAATAATTTAGATGAAAACCTCTTTATTTGAATTTGTAGTGAAATGGTTGAGTGGTCTGATGGCTGACCCCAACCAAAGCACACGTGCATCTGTTGTTCACTTTTGCCGTCATATTGTTATAAAAGTGTATTCTTTGACTTCAGGCACACGAAGACTACAAACAAAAGTGTCAAATAATAGAGACTTTTATATATTGTTTTGAGCCATAAATCAAATTGAATTACAATACAAATAAAAGTATTAATTTTATTAACGCTTTTAATCATAGAATTATTGGAATGAAGTGATGGACTGAATATTGGAGAAAAAGCTCTAAACGTGTCCTAAACATTGAAAAGAAGATCACTTTTGAACAAAAGCTTACAAACGGTTTGGCAAACAGTGTCTCTCCGAAGAAGATCTGAATATAAGCTGCAGATTATGCAAATGCAGAATCGGATGACACCGTTGTGTTGTTCCCTTTTTAATAAGAATTCGGTCATCAATATTGGATGTGTCATAACTCCAATAATACATCCATTAAAAGTATATCCGATTTACACAATCAGATGACATCACAAATAATGCAAAGATTAAAGTAATAAATATGTATAAGTCTTAACACAAATATTTAATACAAAAAATTATTTAAAAAATATTTTCTATTATATAATTTTGAATGAAAGCAAACAAATAGTTTTCATCCAAAAAAAAAGAATTATTAGAGCGATGTCTGCCATAAGATTTGCAAAAAAGCATTTGTTGGCCTCAAAAGCCGTATCTTATGATCCCTCAAAAACAGATATTTTTTTACTTATGTCTCAAACTTTAAAAGACTGAATAAGTTTGAAAAATATTGGTTTTTTAAAATTTATTTAAACTAATTTGAAACAAATTCGTTGGCATTCAATCAAATGTTAGTTTTGTATCGAATGTCATTTAAGAGAAAAGACTGAAAGACAATACAATAGGCTCTGAACCACTCCTCGACTAAAGAAAGTGTTTCCCGAAAAGAGCAACAAAATTGCTTCCTTTGCTGTCATTACGTTTGAATAGTTTTCTTTAGTCGTCTTTGTGAGCACAGCACCAAAAAGAGGTTTTGAATTTCAGAGCTGACCAAAAGTTCTATTTTCTATTCTAGTTATGCAATTCGGATGTCAGGTATAGACTCGAGTCTCTCCATCGCTGAGATCAGAGTTTGCACTTCCAAACACTTGCAAACAAATATTACAATACCTTCTTATCATAAATTCTCGATTTATTGGACAAAAATTAAACGAAAGAAACCCAAACCGAGAAATAGTTGACAGTTTCGGACAAAGAGTTCCAAACAAGACTTGGTTTAAAAATTGCAGAAAACCTGCGGAGAGTCCGATAAATGTTTTGTTTATAAATGAAAAATGTTTTGCTTTTTATAGAGAATACGATATTTGATTGTTATGTTTGGGGTCTGTGCTATGAATGTAAGGCTTGTCTGAATGGGTTCCTATTATTCACGCCCTAAAAAAGATAGTTACGGATTACATGCCATTTATTACTTGCGTTATATTATTTAAATAAAGCATAAAATGTTGCAAAAGTTGTATAACTAATTGTATAACTAATTTGGCACTGAATTCAAATCAGTTGTTCGCTTATATCAGCTCTGGTAAAGTTTGGTAGACTATCATAAACTCAGGAAGTTTATTGTGGTTTATTATGATTACAAATGAACTAGTGTTCACCCATCTTTGCTATTGTCCCAGTAAGCAACCGTGTCCTCTGTCCTGTCCTTTGCATTGTGAGCGTTCAGTCAATATGAAAACGATGCTCCGCTCCCATTATTACTATCACTGCTATCAATGGTATCCTCTATTTTCACACTTCTTTGTGTCTTCACTGATCACTTTTAAAGAGTTTTCCAACAAAAACATTATTCAAATTTATTTTAAACTTTTTTAAAAGAAATTCTTTGAATTCATTCGATTTTCACCAAAACATAAATAATGGATGAGATCTCACCATTCAATCAATTCACTGGACTATAGCCAAACCATATTTGACTTTTTTCATATATTCATCAATATCTGGACACAACTAAATCTCAAACTTTTACTATACAATAAGCGCTCAATTTTCAATTTATGATAATCTTAGCATTTTTTATCCATATTTACTCAAAGAAAAGCTTGGTCCAACATTTAATCCGCTAAAAGTTTCTTTCTATAGAAAGTTATTCAACTTTTCAAGATTTTTTTTATGAGATTCATTTCACTTTATAATTATTCAAATGTTTAGATTTAATAGTTTTTAAATAATTGTATTGAAATTAATTTGATTCTCAATTTGTATACAAATAATAGAACTGATTATTAAATAAATAATTGATAGCCTATTAATAAGCCGTGAAAATCACATATTTGGATAAATGTGTAACTATTCGGGCAACAAAAATGAGTTTAAACAACACGTGTCCGTCCAATCGTCCCAAAGTTGTGTCGATTCTCTGCTAATGTAATAAACAACTGTTCGGAGCAAAAAGTACTTTATTTCATAGTCTTTTGATGAGTTGTCAGAAGAGGACTTTCACTCAATTTATTATTTATACCAAATTTATACTGAATTGATATCATTTGATATATAGAAGAGCTACACCTGCATTGGTCTGGTTTATGAAAAGAATAGTATGGGCCCTAAAATTGAAAATAATATGAAAATAATGATTTGTGAATAAGGAAACACATTTGAATGAAGCGAATGTACAAGTTCTACTATTCTTTTGACTTAATTGACTGAATAGTCTGCACAGCACTAGTTCTCTGTGCTCTTCCTAAAGCATTGCATTTCATTTGATTTCTCCCTTTCATTTGAGGAATATATGATTTTTTATATATGAGTCGAAAATTCACTGAAATCTGACTCGTATTCCGCACGTGTGCGACATGTTTTGTACTGTCATAGCTTTGGCACTGTCTGCTTTTCGGTGCCCTACTGTGCTCATAACACTATAGGGACACATTGAAACACATTCAATGAATTGTTATAAAATATGCAAGTAATTTGCTAACTCTATTGTTCCTGACTCTCCCTCTCACTCTTTTGACCACAAGTTTGTATGTACTCCACAGCAAACACTTAGAGCCGACTCCACACTAGACTTCACTCAAATCGTGTTTTACTAATTTGGAAATTTCTGAAAAATGATTTTTAAGTCATTTTTCATTCTTTAGTATTTTAAAACTTTTTTCATTTCTTTTCTCTTTTGAATGGTTTTAATAAATGAACGAATTATACAAATAAATGGGAACCGAATGAGTACTCCATTAATAATTACTAACGAATTGTAACAAATAATAACGAAGTATTCAATGACACAATTCTACGGCAATTCCCAAATGATGGCAAAGAATGGAAGACTCGATTAAATCAAAGCAATTATTTTCAAACTCTCAACAATGAAAACGAAAGTTTGAGTCCTAGAAATGAGGCCTTCAGATGAGCACTCGATTTATAGCTATTGACTTTTGGTCAGAAATTTATATACTTTCTCTGAATTTATGAGTTTGTTCAGCGATGACCAGTCCGTCAGTTCTTAGTTTGCTTAGGATATGACCACAATATTCATTGAGAAATTGATATTTACTTTGAAGGGAAGAAAAATTTCCAAAAATTTTTTATTTACTCAAATCTCATACAAAAACTCATTTTTGACTTTATGTTCGTATTTGACTTATTATTATTGAAATTTTCATTTGTTTGCTATAAATCTCTGATCAAAACTTTGATTGTGGTCTTCAAAAGCCATATCCCATAAATAGTCTGTATTTGTCGACAAAACAATCTTCGATTTTAAGTTTGAATTCTTTAAAACCTTCGGTAAATATTTTACTCAAATAAACTCTTTGATTGACTGAAACTCGAAAATTTCGTAACCTTGAGCCATAACCACACTTATGGACTCCGTTTCACATACCGTTCTCCAGGTACTATTGGAGAATATTTTACTGAAAAATAAAAATAAGTTGGTTTATTTTAAAATGTCATTCTCTATTAAAGACTTGATCAGAATTAGTGAATTTTTTCTTTAAAATTGTTGTAAAATTGATTCGGTGTCTATTCTATGAATTGTAAGAAATGGAATTTTTCTAAAAATGTATTGAAGTGCTCAACATTTTTTTGCGACGACTACTTAAATGCTGAAAATAGAGCTAAAAATTATTGCTTAACTCAAACATCTATTGTCGTCAAAAAAGTAATACAATGGGGAGAATATGTAAGGCTTTGTCATTTGGCGCAGATCCCGACCCTCCAGTCAGACCAGATTTTCTTATTCCGCTCTCAGACATAAAATGAGTGACAAACATAGCTCTCATCCATTCCTTAGAACTTATGATTTGCATGAAATTTATTATTTTTCTCTCTAAAAAAGTTTATAATATAATGTAAAACAAAATTTATTGCATTTTTAAAATTTTTAATTCCATTTTTGGTAAAAAAAATGGAATATATGTAAATGGGCATGTACACCCCCCCTACCCCCCATTGTTGCAAAAAATTTCAAAAAAAATTGAAAATTTGAAAATTTAAAAACAAATTCAGTATTACCAATTGTTCCCATAAGGAGCCGTAGGCTGTCCACATATTAGACCATAGACCCTCCCCATAATAAAATTATGGTCGTCCCCTACCACCCTGTCCACCATTGTTGCGAAAATTTTAAAAAATTTTGAAAATTTGAAAATTCAAAAATTAATTCAGTGCTACAAATTATCCCCTAATTAGCAGGAGGCTGTGCCCAAATTAGACCAATAGCCTTCCCAGTAATAAAATAGTAGTTGTCCCCTATCACCCTGTCCCCCATTGTTGTGAAAATTTCAAAAAATTTTGAAAACTTAAAAATAAATTCAGTATTACCAATGATCCCCATAATGAGCCGTAAGTTGTACCCATATTAGACCATAGACCAGAGGTCTCCAAAACTGCGGCTTTGAGCCGCACTGATCACGTGATAGCTTTAGCATTATAGAAATGTTCAAATAAGACATACAACTATATAAGAAGAACTACTACACAGACATAAGTTTTAAAACAAGTGGTAATCAATTTGCGCCAAAATTGTAACGTTGTTTCATGATTTGTTTTTCATTAATATAAAATCTACGTCAAATGAAAGCAAATTAAATTACGTTTTGGAGACCCCTGCCATAGACCCTCCCCATAATAGAATAGTGGTCATCCCATACCACCCTGTCCCCAATTTTTGCTGCCCCATGATGTATTTTGTATAATTTGATTTAAAATTTCCGAAACACATGAATAACATAAGCAGGGCTTTTCCATATTAAACGTTAAATTATATCTTTATTTAATACTAGGTCCGTTCCCTTAAAGGACAGTAGGCCGTTCCTCATTTTTAAACATAAGCTGCCTCAGTATTAAGCAGTATGAAGGTTTATGGAGTAAGATTGGTTTTGGGGGTTAGGCAGGTTTTGGGAGTAAATTTGGTTAGGTTTGTTTAGGTTGGGTTAGTTAAAAGAAGGTATTGTTAATTTTTTACCACATTTACTGAAGGGGTGTAGTATATAATCTCGTTCGTTAAACCACCCTCAATATAGATACCCTAATAGAAAAGAGAAAAATTTGAAGGCGAGCGAAGCGAGCCTCCAAATTTATCTCTTTTCTATGGGGGTATCTAGATATATTTGGAGGCGAGCGAAGCGAGCCTCCAAATTTTTGATACCCCTAGATTTTACGCCTTTAAAAAGTTAACATCTAAAATTTTGGTACCCTTTCCCCTATTTCGATGAACTTGGGTATCACTGATTATGTAATATTTTATTAAAACAATATTTTATTTGAATATCTTTCTTTGCTTAATATGCTTAATGATAAAGGGGTAAATTTAGTGTCCATTGGATTTGAGCCAAACCTTTTTATTTGTACACTTCATATACTTTGGGAAAATGTTTGATCATTTAATAAATATTTTCTAAAAATGCAAATAAATTTTTATAAACAGCGTTATATAAACTTAATATTGAGTCTTTTCAAAAATGGAATTAAGTATTTTAATTTGCTTTAGGAAATTAATTATCGTCTAGCTTGTTTTTAGTGAAATATTGTTCACAAAAATGACGGAAAGCATAAGAATTAAACCATTTTTGATGTTATTCTAAACTGAAATAACTATTCTGTTCTTATTTTAGAAAAATTGCTCAGAGATGCATATATTCTAAGAAGTATGGGTGTTGTGTCGGTGCCGCTGTCGGTGCCTATTTCCTCACCCTTTTTGTTGCAATTTTACGCTTCTTTAGCTCTTTTTTGGCAAATTGTGCCTCATTTTGACAATTTTGGTCCAAAGATTAAATAGTTTGAACAATTGTGCTGTTCATTTGACAGTTGTAATGTTCTGAGCGCTTAAATTATTACAAATCATTAAACTCTCCAACAATTTGTCATTTTTAGCAAACAATGAGTGAAACAGAAGAACATCCGATTGATTCACAACAAACTTTCATTCATATAATAACTCAAAGTTTTATAATTAAATTTAAATTTCAGTTCATTTGAATTAGTTTTACAAAATTATTAACTTTCATCTTTATTTGAAAAAGTCTTTTTTGATCATGGTGCTTATTTGAACAAGCCTAAAATAAGTTAATTAAGAGTAGTTCATTCATAAATGGTTGTGAAACTTGCAAATATAAATCTTAAGCTCTTCAGAATCCAAGATTTTAAATCCAAGTTAATAAATGCAAGTTTGGAAAAGTATTCAAAAATTTTGCTTGTTGAAATATTTTTGAACAACAAATTCAAATATTGGTGTCCAATGTTAAAAGTGTTTACCACTTTTCTATAAGACTGATTGACTGTGCAAATGGTAACTCCCATTATTGTTGAAGAGATTCTTAATATTTTTGTCAAAAATAGCATTAAATATCCGAAAGGATCACATTTTAAATCTTTTTATTGATAGTCAGAGTATCGGTTATTCGTCGATATTTTCAATAATGATATGCAATAAAGAAAGTCTTAAATTCTTTTTTGTTGTTTGGGATAATCCTTACCATTAGACCAACGATTGTTAATATGATATTATAGGCATAAAACAGAATTATCCGTTTGAATATTGGCTCAAATTTGTTGAGCAGATATGAGAACACAATATAACAATCGTTGCATTCTTGACACATGTCTTTGAAGAAAAGGACAATACGGACAATGAGCTACAAAACCACAATATCCGGCGCTCTATGAAAAGTTAGAGAAATAGAGAGTTATAGTGTCGTACAGAGGAGTAGCACAGAGTACACGAATAATTCCTTCATTATTATGAAAAGTATATATGAATGAGGGAGTATTGGAGTCGGACGGAGTATGAGTGACACATATGACTGACGGCCTCAAAGACCCGTAGCTTCCAATGGGACAAACATAACACAGATTGAATGCTTCGCTTTATTCGAGCCGTTTATAAAATGTTTCTAAGTTTAGAGTCGAGTCTTTTCTGTAATGAGAAAAAGGAAGAAAAAGGAGACAAACTGGAAATGATCAACATCTTAAACAGGCTTTCTTTAGATCCAGTGCCAACTCTCCAAGAGTGTTGATTAGCTTATTTACATGAAAAGCTTAAATTTTAAACTATTCAGTGCTTTACACTTATTGAGAGAAAACCTTTTCAATCATAGCTTTTCATACAATTTTCATATGAAATTAGCTCTAAGTTTGCATCTATTGATGGTCTATAGAAAGAGTCTGTGAGCACACCATTGGAGCACACCTCAACTTTTTGATTGAGCACCGACTGTCTTTTCATTGCTAACGATTTTTTAATTCACCAATATAGCGTAGTTTCCTGTTTACTGGACTATTCCTGTACTCAATATTAACGTTGACATAATCAAGACTATCAGATAAGCTGTACTTCAATTCTTTGATAACATCTCTTCCACTGAATCGTCAGTTTTCAAACAAAATCAGAGAAAACTTTTGAAAATAGAAAATATTCAAAATCTGACAATCGATTGATTTTTAGTGCACTGAACGCAGATATTGAGGACAGACTTAACATTATCAACATTAGAGCCAAAGGCATATTATGCCGACTCTAAAATTGAATTAATGCTTCGATAGAGTATTAGTAAGATTTTTGGTTATATTGTTCGTCAAATATTATTATTCATTGTATTTATAGTATTGTTCACTCGAATCGTTTCCATCCCTTAGATATGGAGAAAATTTTTTCCATTTATTACTCAGTGTTTCCCTTATAGTGACCTAAACTGTGGGCATATCCATCAATAGGACAATGCATGCAAAACGTTGCGTCAAAAAGCATAAGAAATATATATGTTTGGTGAACACCTTATTTTTTACGAACAGGTATTGTGTCTAAAAAGTAGGGGTTCACTGCTTTTTTAGACTTTTATGATTTTTCTTCAGATCTTAGAAATTTGTGTTTCGTTTTTTACCATTTTTTGGGGCATCAATTGGAGGTAACTTACCCTAAATGATTAACTGTGCTTTACTTCTGGTCATAATTTTTCCGTTTTTATTGTTATTTATGTCTCACGTTTTTTGTATGGTTTTCCTCTTTATTTGAAAACCGCTTTTAATTTTATTCATTTTGATTATTGAAATACCGATTCAATTGATTTAATCCGAACCCAAATTTGTGATTGCATTCAGATTAAGGATCAAAAAGAATTTGTGGCTTTCAATGAACTAAATGTAAAAAAGTTATGCATAGAGTGGTGTTGACCAATACTAGTATTGCGTGACGGGCTGTGCTCTGTATGATGCTGTGCTCTGCTGATGGATGAATTACTGTCGAACACTTTGTACTACAGTTTCCAATTTAGTGCTTATAAGCTCTGGAAGTAATTGTGTTTTGGATGCGAGGACTCGCAAATCGCAACCAACCATACATTAAGTCTGCATTCAATGCAGTGCTCAGAGCGTCCACAGTTGAGTCCACAGATCCAGTTAGTGGCAGACAATGGGCTCTCTGCTGGGCTTACAGTACTTTTCGGCGCTCTACACAACTCTGTGTGCTCTCCGTTGAAGCGCTCTTTTCTTTCAAATATATTGCATTCACTCACTATATATGTAACCATCGGAACAGTCAGAACAGAGTATACTATTTTCAATCGACTCTTTGATTATGAATCGACTCAACTGATGCACCTGGCATTCAACTCATACAATCAGTCCTACAAACACAAAAACCACATACAAATGTCAGACCATTTTTCCCAATTAAAGTTTCTTCTTTTATTTTATATCTATTGTAGTGATTGTACACAAAAAGCAACTCTTTTATTATCAGACAAATAGTCTCCACTTCAATGAGTTTTATATCGAAAATATTGAAATTTTTATTGCAATTCTTCAACGATTCATAAAAAATATATTTACAAAAACTCATTATATAATAAATAAGATGTTATTCACAAAAAAATAGTTATGAATTGTTTAAAAAATAGATGAATTAAGAACACATTGAAGGCACATAACTTAATAAATAACTAAAAATTAAATGAAATTAAATGAAATAAAAATTGCCGCCAATTAAATAATGCAAAATATATATCATTTTGAAAATTTCACACAAAGTTATTGAAATTGTTTATAGTTTGGTTGGATTTTATACACATAAAACACATATAAATAATATTTGATAATTAAATATTTAAAAAATATTCTTGACGTGAATTCAATTCCTATATCATTGGTTTCTCACGTTTTAAATATTTATACTAAACATTAATTTATGGAAGAATTTTAGGAAAAACCAAATAAATATATTTTATATATAAAACACTTAGTTTACAGATTCGGTCATAAAATAGAGGTATAGAGGCTTGAATTGAATAACATTTCCGTTCCCTACTGTATGGCACTCTAATGGCTTTCCATTATATTACATAATATTTAATATTTAAGTAACGGTTGAATTTAAGAATTATTCTCATTGACGACCCTTTTCTATGTAAAAAAGTTCCCTTTCGAAGGGTTAGGCCTTTATATAGACTTTTGAATGGCTCATTGCAGGTACTGAATAGTCATACTTGGATTAATTCGCGGCCATATCAAACTGGAACCAATTCAAGGGAATTGAACCTGCAATACATTACATCCTTTTCTATTCAATTGTCATTCAATTCAGTCATTGAATAAAAAAGAGTTCAAATATTTTAGAATCTATAGGTCTGAAGGCATTTCAAGGTTGACCATTAATTCTATTAATACACAATATTTTATAGTATTATTCAATAGACAAGTCTTTATCGATGCTATTAAAGGGTCAGAGCATTAAAAAACTGTTTTCAGATCCCGAGTGTGAAGAAGTGTCGACAAAATCAGCCAAATTAGAAGTGGGCTCTAACTTTACTTTTGTCTCCAATTCCCAATTGAGAGACGTCGAGGACACTGGAGATATGGAAGATGGGAATGTGCTGCTATAAGAGGTAGCTGTTTTGTATGTGTCCACTCTCAAAGGTGACGTAAGCGCTGGTAACTGATTCTTATCCATAGAATTTGTTGATGTTTCACAGGGTTCGCTTGTTATGGATGGAGTGGTGAGGATAGTGTTGTTGTTGTCGCGGGTATCCAGCATTTTGACGGTTTCAGATAAGGCCCAAATGTAGTTATGAGCGAATCTCAATGTTTCGATTTTAGTCAATTTTGTTTCATCCGGAAAAGTGGGCAAAACTTTTCGCAGTTTTTCCAGAGCTTTATTAAGCATGTGCATTCTGTTCCTCTCTCTGTCATTAGCCTTAATTCTTCTGTTTTTCTTAATTCTAACGACAACTGTTGGACTTCGGGCCCGAGTTCTCGATTTTGTAAACCTCTTCTTTTTTGTTTTTGATTCTAAATCTGTTTCAGAATTGATTTGCGAAGAAATTTCATTCTCTTTTGTCGAAGATTTGTCTTTATTTGTCTTAATGTAAGATATATTTGATTGAAAGCTAAGAGATTCGTCGTGATCTCCATCAGAGCCACCAATACTAATGAAATCACTAGATCTGTCATAAGATCTCTCCTCATCATCTAGGTCATCCATGTCTGAATCGGTAATGTTAGAGACGGGTGTCATTGCAAAGTGGTGTACGTTCTGATAGGCTTTGGTTACGCAACGAAACGATTCGGTTGTCATTATTTGAATTACGGCAATACCTGAAGAAATATCAAAGAAAGCGAACAAAAAGAGAAAATTGTTAAAAAACTGGACATTTTATGCGACAATTTGTTGGAAAGAACCACAAAAAAAATTTATGCAATAAATTGCTTTTATTTCACACAAAATAAAAAACTCAATACAAAAGACTAAAAAAGTTTTAGAGCGAAGTGAATGACAGAAAGATCTCAGAGAATAAGAGAGAGAATAAGACAGAGAATGAGAGAGAGAGAGAGAGAGAGAGAGAGAGAGAGAGAGAGAGAGAG
>JAQFZI010000873.1:0-12470 GCA_034695605.1 Eupelops occultus
ATAATATTTAAATAAAAAACAAGACTTATCTTGCTAATTCAGCTTAGGTAGCAACAAAATTACCAAGACTCAATTTTAAATATATAATAGATTCAAATTTAGCAAAATAAGGTCAAATTCCATAAAAAATTTATTACTAACCAATTTTAAGTGACTTAAATTCTTCAAATTGTTTACAACAAAATTTTACAAATATTCAATTTTCACAGAATTCTCATATTTTGTTGCAAACAATTTGAAAGAATTTAAGTCATTTAAAATATATTTCTGAAATTGAACCTTATCTCAATCCTTTTTTTTGATAAACTATCAACTCATCAAATAATTATCTTTACCAAATGCTTCGCAACAATTTGCTCTTAAAATAAAATTTTGTCAAGATTAAAAATAATTTAAACTAAATTTAATACCCAGTTAAAATCAAACAAAGTTGTGCTTGCTAAGTTGTGGATTCCTATAATTTAAAAATTAATAAAACTAATTAAATGCTGAAAAGCTAAACAATAGTAGATAGTTCAAAAAGAAGCTAGTTTATTTTGTATTTCTGTTCATCGATGATTAAAATATTTGTTATCGAATTTATACAAATTGTGACAAAAAGTGACAAATACTATGAAATCTGTTATTTGTCACTTATATTAATATTTTACAGAAATTGGTTCAAAACGGTTATTCCATTGATTGACAACTTTTATGATATGAATATTTTAAGTTAATCTCTTAGAATGTGGTCTTCTCTATAAAAGAGTAAGCAAGGTAAGATTTGTGGCGACAATATTTAATTGAGTTTCTTTCCATATTTACTTAAACTGAAGACAAATCTCCAAACTCGAAAAAATTGTTAAACTGTGAGTAAGGCAATAAATGAAATTTGACAATTTAAATCTTAAACATTATTTGATCTAGAAAATTGTTAGTCTCGTAGCAGGGATGCGGAAGGTCCGTCGAGACAGGGGGGGTATAGAAAAATCTCAAATTCAGGGGGGGTATAGGGGGAGGTACATAGACGTAATGTTAAAAAATTTCAAAACTCCTACAGACCTAGTATAAATTGCTTTTAGATACAGATTTCGATACAGAAATAAGTTTTAAATTATATTTTTAATTGAATTTAACAATTATTAGTTAAAGAAATGAAGAAATAATTTAAAATCGATTCAAATTCAGCTAAACTTGGTTAAATTTTACTAACTTTCTCAAACTTTAGTACCTGGCATGAGGCAAATTTTCGAGAGGGGGGGGGGTAGTTTTGAGCAAAATTCAGGGGGAGTAAGCTCGGCTGAAAAAACAGGGGGGGTATATACCCTATACCCCCCTTCCGCATCCCTGGTCTCGTAGAGTCAAATATTTGTGTCTTGAATAATTAGTAAATAAATCTTATTGTTTCTTCTAAATCATTGAATAACAATATTTTTTTATTGATGTTAAGTGCAAATAGAGGTTTGAGTAAAACCTTTTGACAATAAAAATCAAATTGTGTGCCAAAAATATGATAACATTGAGTGATGTAATACTAGAATATCACTCAATACTCAGCTCTGATGTAATCCTTTTTAATTGAATACATAAATAGTTTTTTTTAATTCAACTAATAATTAAATATGTGATTTAAGTTGAATTGAATTTTCCTTGTTTGTCATAAGCACTATGTGATTGATTTTAGTATTTTCTATGGTCTCAATTAAATTATAAAATAAACTAACTTGATCAATACAAAATCTGATAAAAATATAATAAATTTCTGAAGCTTTAATTGTAGTAGTATTTTAAAAAGGTGATTCAAATATTGTTAACATGCTTATTTTTTCAGCATATCGTGAATATTCTTTACTCGATTTGAGATGACATCGAAAGCATTTTTGATACCACTCTATCTCTTTTTTCATATAGTTTTTGGTCCTTTTTTGTTGTAAGTTCTCATATCTTTTCGCATTAAAATATATACCTATAAAAGGATTGTTTATTTTAACCAATTAAGAATTGATGTAGGTAAAACACTATAATTTCTAGATCAAATAGACTAGAGTTAAGTTATAATTTATTTTTAAAAATATTTATAGAGTTTAACAAATTCTTATTTTCATAAAAGAAATGACAATTTTATTAATTATTAATCAATTGTGGAAATGATTTAAGAATACAAATGGATTCCACAATTAATTTGAGAGCTGTCCCCAACCCTACAACTCCCCCAAAAATAGAATTAATTACTAGGTATTAAGATAATGATTGAATTTATTATTTAAACATTTTATAGATATTTTATAACTTTGAAGTTTGGACATTTGGAAAGAGCCATTCCATTTATTAGTGACACTGGTATGCGACCACCAGAAGCCTCAATTTTCACAATTTTATTCAATTTGGGAGCTCTTATGGTGGCCCTATTGGTGTATATAAGACACCACATATTTGACATCGAATATCAGAACGGATCCCATAAGATATGTTACACCACTTCTGTGACAAGTCGTACGAAGAGAATGAATTGGTGGTCATATGTCTGCGGTTTGTTGACAGTCACCGGACTAATAATTATCGGAAATTTTCGGTCTTCAGAAATGAACGGAACGCATAATTTTGGGACTTATATTACGTGTATTTTTGGGACTTTAGATATCGTACTTCAATCACAAATTGCTTTCAATACTGACTTCAAAAAGACCGCAATTTTACGAATAATAATCGTTGCGATAATTATTCCCAGTTTTTTGGGATATATTTTCATTGAATTTATTAATAAGAAAGTACTGCATAATATTTACGTCAGAGACTCTTTGGGCAAATCAGTGGCCGCCGTCTGCGAATGGATTGGCTTTTGTATGTTTGGCCCCTTTTATGCCACTTATATTCCAGAATTCTTTAGAATAAAAAGTGTTAAAATAGTTCTCGATTTTTCTGAAAAAGAAATTTTATTTTCAAATGAAGGGGAAGTCAATCAAAAATAAGTCTATAATAGGAACAAACATTTCATCTATTTTTAGGACAATTTTCATTTCTACAAACATTTTATATAAATTTTTAATTATTATCTTTTGTTATATTTTATTGAATTTTAATTAAACTAATTTTAAATAAGATTTTAATAGAAGTAAAATAAAAAACTCTTTAAATGTATTTTTTGAGAGATTTAGAAATTGGAGAAAATGTATATAAAATGTATGATTAAATTCAAAGCTATTTCAAAGGCATAGTATTTGCCTTAATTTCAAAATAGAGTTCATATGAGGCAAAGGCATCGATGGCCGCATACCTCTGCTGAGGAATACTTAGTGGAACTTTAGACCAATCGCTGCACTGAAGATCTTTGCGAATCGGTTTGTTGAATAGGTATTCGGCTAATCGGGAGAGACTCCATTTCGATGACTTACCTTTCAATAAATCAAAGTTTAGGAAACTTTCAATAAAACCTCTATTTGTGAATACATAACAAATTGTTGGCCAAATCCGAGAGATCAACAATAGATTTGGTGTCACCGATGAGCACATTATCCAAACCTAACTTATAATCTCTTTGCAGTTTATAAATGTCGGCCTCAATATTGAGACCAACTTTAAGACAATTTTGATGAGATATTAGAGATACGAGTGATTTCGGAATTATGTAATTCATTGCCGATAAATGAAATAAATGGCATTCGTTTGAGTCGTAACACAATTGGATTAAACAGACCTTCGATGCTATCATCGATGAAATGACAAAATTATAATTATTCTTAAAAGTAATTAATTGGTCTAATTGTGTGTCAAACTATTTAAGTGATTTCAATGATAAGAACTATTAACTTAACCATCAAATGAACTAAAAAATGATAATATGAGGCAAAATATTTACGTCTTGGAAAAGGTTTCCACTCGCAATCAAATCCAACCACAATCTTATTGTCTAAAGAATCGCTCTCAGAGTTGATTGTGTCCAACAATTGGTTCACCGCTCTATCGATTGTGTTAACGCTATTGTGATAAATGATATTACCATTGAATTGGAGATAATCTGAAGAAGAATTGAAAACATGGTCTGTCTTTTGTTTTTTATATAAACTCATTGATTAATAAAATATAATAAAATAAACTCAAAATTTAAAATAAATTTAATTTAAAAAACAACACAAAAATGTTTACAAATAAATTGCAACATATTTTTGTAGAAATTTTATATGTGTTTTAAATGGTTGAGAAGAATAACAATATCTTTAATCCAATCAAATTTATGACTTAGAATACAGTCAACCTTTGGTTTAAATAAAACTAATTTTCACTTTTATAACCATGATAAATAATAAAAATCATTTTACATATCAAATAAGATTCCATTTTTTGATAAAAAAAAATTGATTTCAAGTTTTCAAATGAAATTTTTAATGGGTTAACCTCATGCTATGAAAGCGTTTAGTTTATAACCTTGGATAATTGGTAATTGAGTCTTTGATGTCTTTCAAATTTTTTAAACTTTAGTCAATGCTAAGGGCTTTTAAAAACTTAATTGATTATGTTATCTTTCACTTTTAAAATGTGAATCCCGGGCCCTCTCATCCAACTCATTATCATTTTGTGAGTACTTTGACTCCAAAGTTTAAACCCACTTAACTCCAAAAGTTATTTAAAACAAGATATTAATCAGAATAAAAAGAAAGAACTCACTTATCAGAGTTGCGTATTTTTTGAATAACCAAAACAAGTCTCATAGAAAATACATTAAGAAACTTTAAACTTTAATAGATCAAAGGGCAAGCTAGGTCAAACTTTTAAATTTTTTTAGTTAGGTGTAAATGATTATTATTTATGATTTACCATAAAAAATGAAATAGGGGAGAGAAGGGCAAGGAAGAGATCAAGACACTTTAATAATTTGTCTCTCCCAATGTTAAGTGAATGAGAGAGAGTGTGAGTGAGAGAGATGTGTGTGCACATGTATGAAGACTGCAGTGAAGAGTCGTGTTTTGCTTAACAGACAAGTTATGCAAAAAATTACGCAACTATTAGATAAGTGAGCTCTTTAGTTTTGGTAAATTATAAAATAGGCAAGGTAGCTTAAAATACACCAGATATCTCAAAGACTATGAAAGATTGGTTCTTTTGATAATTTTTCAGAATATCACAGAATAGCAGAGAAATTGTTTGGGAGGAGTCATCCATAATTTCATTCAATTAGTTAGATTAACCAAGTAAAGTCTTTACATTAAATTTAAGTTAAACTGTTATAATTTTTTGAAAAATCTTACTTAAAATGAGAATTGAGAAACAAATTATAAAAAGTTATTGAATAAAACTGTTGATGACTGGAGAGTGAAAAACAATATAATAATTATTTGGATATTATTAAATTTTCGCATTATCAAGAACTTTTAATGGCGGTAGAGGGTGAAAAAGTTAAGTCACAGAATTTAAGCTTACTTTGAAACTGAATTGAGTGTAAAGCAGCTAGTCCAAATATATGAGTTTATCGATAAGTAACGTCAATTTTTTAATTTCAAAAAACTTTCTAAACACATAATAAATGTAAAAATATTAATGAATTAAAAAATGCTGACTTTACTTATCGATAAAATCATATATTTGGACTAGCTGGTGTAAAGTAAAAATGACTGTTCAGACTATAATTTAGTTAAATTTTAATTTAGAAATAGTTGATTAGTGCATAGATTCTATACTAAAAAATAATTAATAATAAAACTAATCATTTAATTGTAAACTAAATACAGTTTGGCCTCGATTCTGTACTCGGGTCGGGTTTTGGTATTTGAGGTACAGGATCGAGGTAGGTATAAAATAGAGGTCTAGTCTAGAAAATTGCTTAAATTTAATTTTATTTAAATTAATTGAAAAATCAGATATTTGGCTCAAATGAACTAGACTTCAAACCATATTCACTAACTAAAAAATATTTTTTAACACCGGCTTAAATTTTGTCACAAATCTCTAATTTTCCACAAATATTTAAAAATTTTCTTCTATTGACAGACCTTTAAACCTTAAAATGAAAACAATAGAAAACTTTTTGGTTTGATTTCAATACTTATTGAGTGTGGAAAATTATGTTATAGTTTGTCAAAAATGATTCATTTAGTAGAAGAACAGAATAGAGGTCTAAAATGCATACAAATCTTATACAATGGTTTCAATGTTTGAGGGATAAAAGCGAGGCAGGAATACGAACGAGGGGTACAGTATCGAGGTTTTTTAACATTAACGTCTATTAGACTGGCGTTTGGTTTTGAGTTTTTGAGAACAGAATCGAATTAGGGATACAATCGAGGGGTACAAAATCGAGGCTAAACTGTAGTTTGAAATAAATGAAAATTCAGGTTTTTTTTAAATTCAAGTAATTCACGATTTAATGATTTAGTGATGAATTCGAATAAAATTTTATTGAAATCAAATTGAAAACAGTTTTACCAAAATAACAATCGAGTGAATAATTTAGATAATAGGATGCAATAAAATTAATGGATAACTTGGAGGTGAAGGCGGTCTGGGACGTACAGATGTAGTGGGACGGGAAGGCACTTGCCAAATTCCAGCGTCTTGTCCACCACCACCACCAGGTTTATTCCCACTACCAGGTCTTTCATCTGGTCTATTACCAGCCCCTGGACGATGTCCAGATCCAGGTCTCTCATTTGACCATTCATTAGATCCAGTTCCAGTACTTCCACCCGGGTTGGTATGGTGAGAGCCACCAGAGCTTGGTCTTTCTTTCACAGGATAAACGTTATACGGGTATTGGTTATCAATATTACCGGCCGGCCAATAATTACACACAATGTAAGTCTCAGGGTAATTCACATTTTTGTCCGATTCAATCATTGCACAGCCCATTTGCGTTGATCCCCTCCAAACAAGTTGACTAAATCCTCCAGTGGAATCACTGAATCCAGGTCTATTGTAATTATATTTATGGATGCCATTATACCAGATGTCAACGGCGTCCTTACAAGTGATATATCCGGCGGTGTCGTAATACCAGCAGAAGTTTTCTCCAAAAACTACTCTCTTGTCGGTCGGCATTTTGTGGTTATCCATTTTGGCCAAAGCCATCACTCGATTCAATGCATATTCTGTGGCCTAAACACAGAAAGTATTTTAATCAATAATTAAATTATTTTTCAAATTACACTTCGATTTAATTTGAGTCGTGGAGTGTTTTCGTGAAGATCTCTGTATTTGTTGTGTGCGTAAAGACATTCTTCAAGGAATCGGTCGTCAGCTATAACTCGAGTGCAATCAATCACTGAAATAAAAGAAAATAATTAAAAATTATTTTATTATAATTTGAAATTCAGTTTACATTCAAAAGAATAAAAGCTGAGAATCACTAAAATTAAAGAAATTCTAACGAAACTCATTTTCGCCAAAATTTTAAGAAAGATTTGGAAAGTTTTAAACTTAACTGAAAGTGTCGATAGAAATGATACAACTTTTATAGACTTTCATTCTGCTGATTATCACCTCAACTGATCTCTTGAAAAAACATATCTTAATGTGATTCTTGCACTCGTTCTTCAGGTTGAAAACGACATTCTTCTTCCCTCTTATCATAGAATTGCTTCAATATTTTCAGAGTATTTTGAACTTCAAATCAATTTTCTCCGGAAGAAGATTTTCAATACAAAAATTAAAAATTATTTTTAAAAATATAATTTATTTGGGAGACGGGAGGGGAGAGAGAGAAGGGGGAGGGAGTTACTGTTCTTGAACTTTTAGAACTTTAGATAACTTGATATTCAAATATTGAAAAGTTTCGCATTTTATCAATTTAATAGTCTATTAAATTATATGAAAGTATAATTTCACAGATTTAGAGATTAGGACAGGTTTTCAAATTGGATAAAAAGTCTCTCTTTTTATTTATTTATATAAAAAATCGTTTTATAAAATCCTTGACTTTAACTAATTTTTAATGAATTAAATTTTAATTTTAATATTTATTCGTTTGTTTTCTGAAATATATCTATAAATTAAAATTCTATTATTAGTTCTTTATTTGATTGAAGAATATTTATAAACAATTAGTAAAACCAAAGATTTCCTGATAAAGAAATTGTTGTGATTCCAGAAAATTCTCTGCCTTTCAATCCTTTTAATGCTTTAATCAATTTTCAAAATATGTTTAGTTATTGCTTCCAAAACATTTGTATTGTTGAATGTGATTCAATTCTCAGTTATTTTCAGAAGTAAATTATATAAGTAAGGCAAAAATAGGCAAGAATAGAGAGAATAGAGAAGAATAATGAAGACAAGTGTTGCTCAAAACTAATGCAAAACCAGACATAACTGTAGAGTAGACGCAGAGCTAATATTAATGACTACCAGTGAATACCAGTTTCTCTAACATTTGTATTCCAACTCTGTTTGCTTTGGTCTTCACAACAAAACTATTGAAACCATTAGATGTCAGCACAAACCCGTTGACTGTTTGACATTTGACTATTTGGCACAAAATAGAATAGGGTTTACATATTGTTGCCCACATTTCCCCTTAATGCCCGCTCCCTTTTTTTTCTAACCTATTCTTTATTTTTAGATATTACAACATTCGATACAATCATTATATTGAAATAAAAAAATGTTTTAATAAAAAATAAATTTGGAACTCGTCTTTAACCTTCGGAAGTTTAAAAAAAGACAATGGTACCAGCAAAAAAAGTTAGTGAGGTATTTACAGCACTAATTGTATAGTTATGCCTATTAAATACTACATACAAGATAAACTACTTTTTGTTAATATGTGTTTAACAACAGTCCAAGCAACATTTAACAAGTTTTAATATTTTAATAAGAAATAATGTAAAAGTTTAAAATTTTCAAAAATATAAACTTCTTTATATTTAACTATAAATTAGTCGAAAATTGATATTTTTTGAAAATAGATAGACTTGTTTTTGCAAAATATTTAATTAACTTATTTGATATCTAATATTTGTGTTTATTTCACTCAACAAAAATAAGTTAGAATGTAAGACAGTATAGAGTATTAAAAAGTACTAAAATATTTTTGAGTGATAAGAGTGAGGAAATGTTTCGAAAACTTTCTCGAATATTCTGGAAATGTGACGAAACGTATAGAAAAGTATCGACTGTTTTGAAAAGCTATAAAAGGGATGCGTTTCGTGACTTCAAACGACTAACACTAATATTGAGCTCAAAATATACGTTATATTTGAATACTATTTGATTCTTAAATATAATATTAAATCGTTTTTGATTTAAAAGTCATTGAAAACCAAAGTCTATTAATTTGTGTATTAAATAATGGGAAAAGACTACTACGGAATACTTAATATCTCGAAGAAGGCCACTGAGGACGAGATAAAGAAAGCGTACCGAAAGTTGGCCCTTCAGTATCATCCGGACAAAAATAAATCCAAAGGAGCCGAAGAAAAATTCAAAGACATCGCAGAGGCTTATGAAGTGCTCAGCGATAAAAAGAAAAGAGATATTTACGATCAGTTCGGAGAGGAAGGGCTTAAAGGACATCCCGCAGGAGGAGGCGGAGGATCTGGTGGTGGCTCTGGTGGTGGACCACAATATTCGTATACATTTCACGGCAATCCCAGAGAGACATTCAGTCAATTCTTTGGAACCGACAATCCCTTCGAAATGTTCTTCAATATGGGAGGACTGGGCGGACAGTCTGGTGGCACTCAATTCACAACAAGCGGCGGTGGTTTCGATGGTATGGATGTGGACGGAGAAAATGTCTTTAACTTTATGAGTAGTGGACATCCAGGAGGGGGTGGAGGCGGACGAAACACTTTCACAAATATGGGTCAATCAATGGGAGGTTCGCCCCGAAAATCACGTCCAAAACAGGACCCTTCAATTGAACACCAATTGATGATATCTCTCGAAGAAGTATTGAAGGGATGCACCAAAAAAATGAAAATCACTCGAAAAGTATTGAATTCCGACGGAAAGAGTTATCGAAAAGAAGATAAAGTGCTGACAATTAATGTAAAGCCCGGGTGGAAGGCAGGCACTAAAATCACATTTCAAAGAGAAGGTGATCAGAACGTTGGCGCCATTCCCGCAGATATTGTGTTCGTAATTAAAGACAAACCACATCCACACTTCAAGAGAGAGGGCGCAGACGTTGTATATACGGCTAAGATTTCACTCAAAGACGCATTATGTGGCTGTCAGGTCAATGTTCCCACACTTACGGGTGAAACCATTCCCGTTAGGATTAAAGAAGTTGTTAAACCGACTACTGTTCGCCGAATGGCTGGTCACGGATTGCCATATCCTAAAGAACCGAACAGAAGAGGAGATCTCTTAATTCATTTTGAAATAAAATTTCCGGAAACGTTAACCGATGGAACCAAACAGTTGTTAAGAGATATTCTCCCATAAAATACAACTAAAGATCTTATTTATTGATTAGAATTAATTAAATAACCGTTTCTTCAGTCACTTACAATTTGATCACTTGTTTGTGATCTCATTTATCTTTTTAATCAATTTATTGGTCACTGATTTCATTCATTTCAAGTCTCAAACAATTTTTGTTTTCATATCATTTTATATAAACCTAAATATAAGTCATTTTTTGTTTAAATTCTTTTGTAAATAAAATTCTCGATTGAATTATAACACACTTTGTCTGTAAATAAATGTTTTTTTTAAATAATAAAATTGAATGAATTTAATATTTTTTGGTTTTATTTATTAAATATTAATTCAAAGTCAATGGATATAATCTTAAGTCCAGAAGACCTCAATTTTTAGGAAAAGATTTTATATAATTGTCAATAAAGTACTAAATAAAGGTATAAGAGGACAGACTAATGATTGTTGTCGAGGGGCAAAACAGGCTGTAAAAAAGAGTTGAAATCTACCATCAGATGGTCCATCACTTCATGAAAGACGTCTCTCACATTGTTTAAAGCCATGACTAAAAACAGTTATTATCCACATATCATTTGATTTGGCCCTTAGTTACAGAATGTGATTATATTAGAGATGAGAAGGGGCAATTAGATTTAATTGCCCCACAACAGCAAAGTCAAGAAGTCCCCTAGAGCCTTGGATATTCAGCATTGATTATATTCTGTACAACTGTATCCACTAAATTCTTTGAGAGCTAGCCTTAAAGTACCGGTAAAAATAAAGTGAAGGATCGATCGGTAGTAGTATTAGTAGTAAAAAAGATTTTAATGCATTTGTCTATTTGTCAGATAAAAAAGTGCTAGTTTTTAAGAGTGTCCTCCCAAATGTGTTTCCTTATTCTCTATATCTATATAAGTCTCGTCACTTACCGTTGAATTGAATTCTAATAAATTTTAATTAAACTAATTATTTCATCGATTCCTTCATTCATTAAAATATTATTTAAATTAAAACAAATGTGAAGTTCCCGAAAAAGCTTAAAATGAACACAAAAGTTAAAAACATTTATGTAATAGAAGTTATTTATTATGTTTATTGGGAAAAAAACAAACAAGTTCATGTTCAATTTTTTGAAGAAATTACTCACAAAATTGAAATAATTAGTTAATTTATAATTAATTAAATTAGTTTTGAATAAATGTTTGCATAGATTACCCAAAAATAAAAACTAAATATTTGTTTAAAGATTTAATAAGAATTTGAATGAATTAAAAAAAAATACTTTGAATTGAATGAAGTGTTTTGTCTTTATTTATATACAATTTTTGTTTTAAAAAATTAAAAATAATTATTCATTTATTATAATTAATATTAAAATCTATTAACCAAAACGAGAATTATTAACGAATTTCAAAATTTTCATAGTTTTTAAGTATTTTAGAAAAATTTATTTACAATTTTTACAGTTATTGTACTTTTGTTTTGTTTGTCGATTAAAATATAAATTAATAATAAAGTTATTTAATAAGAGATTAATTGTTAATAAATAGTATTGAAGTCTGCACTATATTGAGGGGGACAGCCATCATATTTTTCTTTGTAGAAGTCTTCCTCCTTTTTAGGCAAAGTTTTGGTTTTGCTCTGACAGGCGAAGGCGAACCTCAGATCTCGAATCATTTCATCAAATATTGAGGTCTATTCAACAAATATAAGATATTCTTAAGATATTCAGAAAGTCTTCAAAAAATTATGAAATCTAATATTTTTATCACAAAATTAGGTTATTTTCTGAGAAATGCTTTATTCCTATTTCTAAATATCAATCAGATTACGAGTATTGGAAAGAATATATCGAGTGATAGTACCTCTTGATTAGCTATTCCATCCTTTCTGGCCTTCCATATAAACTCAAAAATGGCCACTAAAAAAGATAAGGACAGTCCTCCCAAAAGGATAACAAATACTCCGCCGACATGTTCTATACTTAAATTATTAACAGACGAAGACTTTTTTGTTTCTTCAGTGCACTGTCCACCCCCTGAATCAGATAAATCAATCAATTTTGTTGAACATCTTGGAGAGAGAGAGAGGGAGGGAGAGAGGGAGAGAGGGAGGGAGGGAGAGAGAGAGAGAGAGAGAGA
>JAQFZI010000874.1:0-12466 GCA_034695605.1 Eupelops occultus
TGGTAGTGGTAGTGGTAGTGGTAGTGCTACAATAATACCTAATCTTAGGCGATCAAATCAGGGGGTTTAAAAGGTATTGCCAAGAACCTTGAGTGACATAATCTCTTTCTATTGATATAAATTAAAAGATGATAGGTAGAGGAGGAGAACCTTGACAAAAATATTGAACCATTCTTGAATTTTCAAGATGAGATCCGACAATTTTAAACAGTAATGCTTTGGGCAATAAATAGTATTGCGTCCCATCGGATGAAAACTAACACCAACTCGAAAATCATGTATCATTAGATAAACTATATTTATAAGTTTGTTTACAATTGGGCTTGGTCGTTTTATTAAATTATGATATTATGTTACGATCCAATTACTATTTCTAATATGAAGTTTTACTGCTTTATCTCTCGAATATCTGATAAAATTAGTTTTAATAACTTTAGAATTGATAGTATTGTATAATATATACTATAATTGTATTCATTGTTTTTAATTCAATTTTAATAATTATTTTCATTCAACGATTTTAATCTAAAAATTCAAAATTTTTATTAGAAAATAAAATTTTTAACAGTTTCTTGGAACAAAAGTAGCTTGGTATATTCTTTTCAATTTTAAAATAGTAGAATTTATATCTAAATTCAGTCAATGGTTCAATTATTTCTAAAAAATTGAACTAAAAATTGAGTTCAAAATGAATAATAAGTAAAAAAAATTTAAAAATATTTTAAAGAAATAATTTTGGAATTTGCTCTTGTAAGATTTTCTGCCTATAAATGTATGCCACCTTGCACATCATTGGATTTGATTTGAGTAAATATAGTGCATTGAATTCTCTTACAGACCATTTGGTTTTCAAAGAGAACTTCTTCTTTGATTGCATTCTCTATTCTATGACTTTTGCAGAGAAAAGAGAAATAAAAACACATAAGAATTGAAAGAATGACTGGAATGAGACGAAAGCATTGAATACTTTATATTATATCCAACACTAACTCATTCTATATTCCAATACATTCTTCAGATTGGGTTTTAGTTATTCGAGAAGTCATACAATTCATATAAATTATTTGCCATCGCATTCAAAGCCTAAGCAATCAATACCTGTGCTCTGGTTTATACAAACTGACGTAAAGAGGCATTCCTCTTACTTTGAGAACTAATGATTCGTGAAATAAAAATCATAGCAATGTTTGGATGCCTTCAAAAATATAATCATTATTAGTGAACACCAAATGAAAAAATATAATTCAAGTTTTAGCCAAAAAGCAAATTCTCATTTGGTTTCCAATTTAAAAAAAAATATTTGTTGTTTTGATCGACTTTAACAAAGATTTCAAATTAAGACATAATAGTGGGACCAAAAGTGAACAAACACTCATTAATCTTTGAAAAATAGAAAAAAGAAGTTGAGCTCAAACTTTGTTTCTTATATATAAAGCTTTAATTAAAGGGAATGCCTTTTCAATAGGACAAACACGTATATCCTTTATCTGAGCTGTAAGAGGCGCACAAGTAATGTTAGTTTATCAATGTCTGAAACGGGATTAAGTCAGCACAGCCTGCAATGAAGCCAAGCGCTCAACTCATGAAACTATGCAATGAAATTGCCTCAAATCCCAAAGGAAATGAAAGAAACTTTACTTTTTCTAATATTTCTCAGTTTCACTCACAACGCGATTCCCTTTTCTTAAATCACTAGCACTGGTAGTGTTAGCACTGGTTCCACGGCTTCACTATAGAATCACTTTATTTTTCTCATTTAATTGGATCCGCGAATAAAATGAAAGTAAAGAAAAAATAACATTTATTATGACTTTTTTCGTTTTTCCAAAAGAAACTGAATTTAATAGAAATGAAAGAAACGAATCTCTGGACTAACAATAATTTAAATGACTTTTTTCAACACAAATAAATTGTTTCATTTCGTCTGATTTGGAACTTCATTAAGAACTTTAAGTCATTTATTTTCTTAAATCAATTAAAATAAAAGTCAAAAGAATTCACATTTAATTCAATTCTAACAAAATTGAGTGTCAATAGAGATATAATTTCTCGATTAATGGCTAACCAACCATGGTCAAATCGTGGTAATCTATTTCCACATTAGCTTTTTGTTGTTGTGATTGTTCATCAAAAAAGTGAACCGTTTTTTGTTTGTTTGGGTTTTTTTTAATTTATAGTTTTCATAAAATAATAATTTAATTCATTCGCCAAACTTTATAAACAGGGAATAAATAAATAATACAATAAGTTATTATTAATAACCAAGGTATTTCAATTTTAATGTCTTAATCTTCTGATTGAGTGATTATTTTGAGTTTTTCTCAAAGATTATTTCCTCCATTACTAAAAAGTTTCCTGCTAGAATCAATATGAATCTAATTTTGAATGAGTCAGACAACTCGAAAATTTTTGAAATCATTTCAAAAATAAAAAGTGTAAAACTTCTCGATTTTGATTGTGCTTTCACCATTAATGAAATATCAATCCAATTATTAAAATTATATGATATCCTCTTCGAATGTTTTAAGTTTAAACTTGAAATTGTTTGAATCATTTTTGGATTGAACTTGCATACTTTAAATAATATTATCATAAATTAAATGAATAATAATAATCCTCTTTCATAGAGTGAAATGCAAATCATTCGCTTTAAATAACTTATTCAAACCAGATAAAATTAAACTAAAGGAACTTTTTAAATTCAAATATATATATATAATTATATCTAATTTTGAAAATCATAGATTGAATCTAAGAAAAGTAATAAACAAATTAATAACAGGATAAAGGTTTGCAACCAATTTTCCGAAAATAAAATAAAGAAAACATAAGAAATA
The DNA here is from genome assembly GCA_034695605.1 of Eupelops occultus. NCBI lineage: Eukaryota > Metazoa > Arthropoda > Arachnida > Sarcoptiformes > Phenopelopidae > Eupelops > Eupelops occultus. The sequence goes on from JAQFZI010000874.1 coordinate 2,838, forward strand.
AATAAATAATTTATAAAAAACCAAATTGAAATTGAGAAATCATGAACTAAAATTAGGCAAGGACAGTATTTATATAAATAATGCTCATAAAGAAAACATCAAAATAATAAAGGGATTCTTTTGAAGAGTTTATCTCACCATTGTATTGATTTTTTCACTAATCCGGGTGATTATCTGCTTAAAGAAATGGTAGCGCGATCTGAATGAAATGATGGTAAAGGAGTCATTGAGATTAGAGCCACTGCAGACCAGCACTAACTCTGAACTGAGTCTTCTCTTCACTCAATGTTTATCATTATTTTTAAAAAAAACGCATTTAAATGCAAAAGTATTGCAAAAAAGGTTGGGTTTAAGCGTTAATGCGATGCAGCGCTTTGTCTCATTGCGCTATTGGTTTGCATATAAAGTATGCCTCCAATGGCAACGACAGAGTGAAACCAGGGGTACAACTTATGTGACCTTAAGGTGTTGCCAACCAGTCTCACAAACTATGGCAACACTGTATAAACCAGAAAATTATTGATTTCATGTAACAGACAGTCGAGAGATAGCGCTCTTCACTTATAAAACTAGGATTTACTATGAAGTCAATGCACACGACTTCTAGCACTACGACAACTATTTCTATGGCTTTCACTCAAAATTATTGAGTATTTGATGAAAAACTTTGTTAAGGCTATCATTTTTTTTATTTATTAGTTTTATATCAAATTTATATTATAAATGGAAATGAATGTAAAAGTATTCATTAGAATATTTTTCATTTGGACAGTGAAGACAGTTATCTTAAGTTAAAAGTTAGGACACGAACTCAAAACATTGAGTAGTGATAAGCCGTTTCTAAACTTATATTTAATTCGAAGCCATTATTTTAATTGATAGAAGAATTTAAACGTTTTATTTAAATATTGAGTTCGAAATATTTTTTGGATTTTTTGAAATTTTCATTTTAAAAAAATATTTGAGTAATTAAGGCATTAATGGAATAATCTTGTTGGAAAATCTTTTATCAAGAAAATGATTTTGTGAATTCATTAAAGAATAGCTCATTCAAAAACTAAATTCAACTGAATTTTAATTTAACTGGACAATTTTCAAACTAAAGCATGTCTCAAAAATCAAAAGAGATATTATCTTTCATTACTTGGAGCGCATCATAAGATTCTAAGTTCAAAGAAATGAAGAATTTTTTTCAAAAATATTTTGTGCTTAAAATTAAATAATTTTTGAAAATAGATAAAAATTTGCTGAAATCGAAACAAAAAGTGCGTTCGACAGACAAATAACAAATTATTGGTTAAAAAAAGTAAAAATTTGATTTTAAAGATTTGCTTCGAATGCTTGCATTTCTTTTTTTGTCTGAGTTTTGCACATTTGCCAAATCACGAGACACTCAAACAGTGATATAACCCAAGAGATGAGAACTACAAGTTTTGAATCAAATCAGATATTTTTTGCCTATAAAATACTCAAAGGCTCCAAAAGATAACATTAGGAGACTGTGGTTGCCGTTCACAGTCACACACATGAAAATACCTGAAATGCTTATTCAAATTTATAATTTATTTTAAAAATGATTTTTCTTATTTTGAAAACAAGGCAATAGAATGAATTTAATTATTTAAATTAGTTAGCCTGTTCTTTTCGAATTTCCTTAGAAAAATATATTTTCAGGAAAAATTGGTTAATTTGAAGTCTGAGATTTTCCCCTGGTATCTTTGATTTTTTTTACTGGATTCAATTTATAGCCAAAACCTGAATTAATTTTATAAACAGTGAAAATCCTGTTCTCCTGAGATATGACTAAAATTTGGTTAACGTAATTAACATATGATTTGCTTTAAGTTAAGATATCTTTTAAAAAGCTTTCTCTTTACTTAATTATGAACTTCTTAAATGAAACACAGTTAGGATGAGCAAGGTGGCACATATTTAATATTCTATGAGATGAATAAATTTGATTTTTATAAAATTTCAGTAATAAATACTAATTATCTGATTATTGAATCGGTCGTAAAATTTTCATATTAAATTGGATCTTGTAACTTATGTTAGGGATAGATTATTGTAATTAATATTATGATGTTTATTATTGAGTTTTGAATTTCATTAATAAATTTATTCGAACCGATATCTAATTGATTAAAAAAGTTTGTCACAATTTATATATGATTTTATTAAATGAGATAAATCTTTGTATGAGTTATATATCGAAAAAATAAAAAACATAATACTTTTTATAGCAAATAAACTGAATTTATTGTATTCGCTTCCGAATTGAGTATTTCATAGCTCTGTTTGAATTGGAGTTTATTTCATTCAAAACAATGTTATAAATCAAGTAATTAAATGTCTATAAAAGTTAATTGCAATTTAAACAGTTTTCAAACTGATTATATCAGATAAGATGCACTCATTTTGCTCTGAGCTTCAATTTTAATATTATTTTTTATGTATTTCAGAAAATTTCGCATTTGTGCACATCTTAAGAGACATAAAATCTTAATAAACAATCTATTATTCAAATCCAACAATAATTCTAATCAAATGATTTATTGCATGTAATACTTTCCCTCACAGTTAGTAAAAACTTGAATTTTTTTTCTCTCAAGAATTTTTGAAATTAATCAAATTAAAGCACTTCACGAAACCTTATTTCGAGTTTAAATTTTGTTGATTTCAAATCTTTTCGATCAAATTTTTTTCGTGTTCTCTAAGAAAAAGTTATACTCAAAAAGAAATTCAATGACTTTTCTTTTTTCAAACAGTTTTGTGAAAATTCTGATAATAAATATAAATAAATAAATAATTTAATTATTAATACATTTAAAGAAAATGAGTCGCAAAACACTAAACAAAACAAAATTTTCTTAAAAGAAGAGAATTTTTTTTTTATTTAAATAACTTTTGTTTGCATTCATTTGATTCGCAAATAATATCTTAAATCGAAATAAAGAATGAAATATAATAATAGGGAAGACTTAAGACTCACCGAATTGAGATCTCATCCATGGATAGAGAGGCGAAGAAAGGGCTGAATTGGAATTTTGCTGATTAGGACTTCCGACAGGTCCAGTCGACTGATACATTTGATGGTGTTGTGGATGATGTGGTGACGGCGGTGAGGCTGCCATCATATTGGGCAGACCAGGTCCCAGGCCGTCGTTGTGGGGGTGCATTGGTTGTTGCAGTTTGCAACTAGAATATTGTTGTGATTCGAGAGGAGGTGTTATCGAACCCCTTCCACCACATGAATCATATTGAATGGGCATAACTGGTTGTTGGTGAGGTGGTGGTGGTGGCGGCGGCTGTGCATTCGGTGGATGAGGTGCCGGTGCAGTAGTAGTGCCGCAATTATAGTAAGGACTAGGCTCAGCTGCATTTGTACCGTCGGGACAAGGCTTGACCTCTAAACGATCAAAAGGAGGAAATCGGGGATAATTTGGTTGTTGTGTTTGTGGACCAGTGCCGTATTGCATCTGATGGTATTGGTGTATGGGTGGAGGCCCTCTACCATTTTCATGGCAGGCATTCATCACATGATGATGATGTGTCTCACCATTGTATTGATCGTGAGGTGGAGGTCCGGATACATATCCCGCGTTATTCGGATAATATGTACTCATATCACACATTTTGCTCTTTTATTTAGTGCTTCTCTACGTCTATACTTAACCTGTTTTGAGGATAAAACAAATTTATTAGACTTTTATTTATTTGTTTAACTTTTTTAACTCTTCCAGGAATTGGTAACACTTTGGTATACATGAGAACTGGTCCACAGAATCCCATATATAACGGAAGTCAGTCATTCAGTGCAATAAAATTTAACGGTTTTTATAACTCTGTCTCGACTGACCAACACATTGGACGACAAAGACAACAGTCCTTTTGATATTTCACTTACAAAGTTTACAACTAAGTCAAGAGTTGAATGTTTGGTTCACTCTTAGGTCTGGTTTGAGCCAAGCCTTCAATTTTAAACTATTTTATATAAACTCTATTCTATTGAACGCAAAAAAGAGCAGAATTTTGTTCAAATGTTTTCAATCAGAGAAACATTTTTAATGAAATTCAAATTGTATTAACTATTAAGTATGCGAAACGTGTAGTTTCTATGGCTCAGCATTTCTGAGGCCTGAGCCGTATATAAACACCAATGGAATAAAATATCTGAATTTTTGTCTGTGAATGTTAGCAGTAATATATCAAAGTTGTGCTGAGCCGCAGGAAACAAAGCAGTGCAACTGTCGATCTTGTCTGTGCTGTCCAGAGTGCCATTTTCATTATTGACTCCACATAAGTCTTATCCAAAAATAAAAATATCTTCAATAGTGAGGCTACTGGTTATCAACATTTCGTTGGCCATAAACACAGCCAATAATTAAAACATTAAAAAAATAAAATGATTTTTGTTTCTCATTTGCAATCATTTTCACAAATATTTAACTATTTTTTGCTAAAATCAAGGACTCAATAGAGGCTATGCTTTCTTGCAATCAAATAATTCCCTTTTATATCATTTAAGTGCAAACGAGTATATTCTCAGTTAGAAAAAATGGTCAGTTATCTAATCGTTTATTTTGAAAGCAGAACATATACTGTAAGGCCTTTTGATTTTGTTTTCTTCAACAAAACGATTTTGAAAACAATCTAAGAGTGAGTCCCGAAGCAGTGCTCACTTCTATCATAAAACAATTCTAAGGCGCGTTCAGACATTTGTGTATCAGTACTCGCTTTTGACATCTCTCTCAGTCTTTTAGCTACATGTGCTCTGGTCCCTAATCTCTCTCTCTCTCTCTCTCTCTCTCTCTCTCTCTCTCTCTCTCTCCCTCCCTCTCTCTCTCTCTCTCGACTTATTCTAAACAAAAACAATCGGGTTTTGTAAAAAAAGACAGAAACGCAGAGCGCGGCCTCAATTCCAAGAAAATAGAAAGGACTCCGATTGTAAAACATTAACATTTGCGGCAAAACAACTCTCAGCTCTGCTTATATAAGAAGAGAGAGAAGAGCCTTATATTAGAGTGAGGCTAAAGACACCGAAACACTGGAGACCATAGACAGCAACCGATATAAGAGTCGCGACTTAAACGTCAACAACAAAAAACTTATACTATTATTCGGAAATTAAGGTTTTCACAAAACCGATGATTTTGTTTCACTTTAACTAATTTATCGACAAATTATGTTAATATCGAAAACAAATGAACTCTATTTTACTCGAGAGTACCTCAAAAATATTTAATACTTTATTATGTTATTAATGGCTCTCTTATATCAAACTTATTTTAATATTCGTTTTTATGAGTTTGTAGTAAATTCTAAAAAAATGAATGAATACCGAAATTAAACCTAAATTTAGACCAATAAAAGAATAGTATTGTGTGAAAAAGTTAACAGAATGGGGGAATGGAATGGGAGAGAGAGGGAGAGAGAGAGAGAGAGAGAGAGAGAGAGAGAGAGAGAGAGAGAGAGAGAGAGAGAGAGAGAGTTTGAAGTCATGCAATAATGTAATAAATTAGTAGAATTTTAAAAATGAATTTATTGTTATCAATAGTTTATGAGTAGAAGAGTGTATGGAATTAGTGGAGAACAAGACTCAAATCGATTTATTAATAGTATAATAAATTAAAGAATTGTTTGTTACTCTTACCTAAGACTGAAAGTTGCATAAAGAGAGAGAAGCATCCAATAAATTATTGAACACAGAATTTGCAATTAATTTGATAACGAATTCAAAATTTTGATGAAATAAATAGATGAAAATAGTGAGAGAAAGAGACGAACATATTTTCACTTTCATATCTCTATTATATTAAGAGTTTTAAGTTTAATGTCTTTGAGAGACATATATATAATATTAAATAAAACAAAATATAACATAACATAAGTTTGAATCAGAGTTTAAGGAAAAGCCGGCGTTAAAGCGAAAAAAGGATCATCTCTTGTATGATGTATTATAAACGTCATGATTTGGGGCCAATCCTTGCCTGAGCCGAACAGACCCAACCCTTAGAATTTTGGCAGATATTAATGAGATATAATAGAAGATGAACTTTATATTTGGGCAGAGTATGTATGGTAAGTACAGCTCCAAAACTAATTACAACGTCTCAGAGCTCTGAATGCAATGAAAGGACTGAAAGCACGTAAAAACAAAGAAGAGCAGAATAATATGCTGTGCACGAGAGAACACTAAATGAGCAGTTGAGACATTAATGCAAATGTCTGATAAATGATAACTTAGTAGAGAACAGCTCACTACAGCTCAGAACATGTCACCAAAACCCAAATCAGGATACCATTGATTATGATAAACAGTACCTTCACTTAATTTCCAGTTCGTTCTCATGAAATACAACTGCCTTTACGTCTTGATTAGCATTTTTGTCTCCACTTATCTAACAATGAGAGTCACTGCGAGAGAGAGAGAGAGAGAGAGAGAGAGAGAGAGAGAGAGAGAGAGAGAGAGAGAGAGAGAGAGAGAGAGTCTGAAGCCATCAAAAGACAAACAAAGGCGGTCAGCGATCGAATCGATGGCATTCCTATCCTAGACGTTCGATCAGATCAAAGTATTAGAACAGGAATGAAATAAATGGCAGGTGTAGTGAACTCAAAATTATGATTTGGTTCGGTTCTGGACGGCACGAATCACGCCCTTCAAAACTAAAAGCCTTATTTAACATAGGAACTGAAGGACCGTATTATTTGAAGCTGAGGTGGAGAGTAGTAGAGCTTTGTAGTCATCTACCATCACATTACTCAATATGAGAACATCACTCTTCTGACTAGAGGGGACCGTAGGCTTGTGGGCCGACTTCATTATAGGAGTGAATTAATATGTAAATTAATTTGTCTCTCATTTGATTGAATTTTTAGACAATAATGAATTGAATTAAAGTTTTAATGAAATATGAATTCAATTTTGGAAATCAAATCAAAATACAAAAGTCTGAGAGAAAAATGTTGAAAATCCTGAACAAGTAAAGTTTGAAACGACTTTTCGCATAATGTAATCAATGACTAAAAGGAAAATATTTGCAAAATGGAAATCAAAAAACAATTTTCGCCGAACGGAAAATATTAATGAACTGAATTGAGAGGAGCTGTTCCCATATTATCATTATTTTTTGTTTTCTCTTACTTAGCAATCATTTGATTGCAGTTAGAAATGAGCTAAAAATAATAGCCTTATAATTGCACAGGGACACAACTCTGCCATGAGCTCAGGATAAAACAAAAAGTCAATCCTTGAGGTTATATTCAATGCAAAAGATATTCAACAGTACGTGACCTTAAATTAATGAAATATTGAGTTATATAATAATAATATTTAATATCAATAAATTCATAAAAAATGGTTGCTTTGAGTCCATTACAAAACTTTCAATCCTATAGTTGACTAATGATTTGCAGTCATAAGAGACGACAGTTTCTATAAATTGATTTTTGTTTTTTATTTAGATTCATATATTTGGATGAAAAGACACAAACCATTTGATTTGACAAAACCAGTGCTGCAGAACTGGCAACGATATTAGTGCTCTGCATAAACTAAGGGGGGAGAGAGAGAGAGAGAGAGAGAGAGAGAGAGAGAGAGAGAGAGAGAGAGAGAGAGAGCTTTGTTTAATGTAAGTGAAATAAATCTTTGCCTTTGAATATAACAAAACCAAACAAAATATGTTTGGCTTAGAATTTTTTGAAAACTTTGATAATAGGTTAGAACTTGGAAGAAAGTCTAAGGCATTAATTGTCGGTCAGATCTGTTCACTCAATTATTTAATATATAACTCATATATTTATTATAACATTTATGAGGTGTTTACAAGACTATTATGATTTTTATCACTTGCAATTCATAATAAAGCAATTTGAATTCTATGAGTTTGATGGGCGCTACAAGTGCCGCACTGATACTTCACTGGATCACCACTGGAACTGCATTGGTATAGCTTTGCACTATGGGTGCCATATAATCACATGTAATGTATGATATCGTAATAATATAAAAGTTTAAGTGACAACTGAATTGACTCTAAGATGAATAGAAATTATTATAAACACAATCGTTGGTGACATTAAAGCTCTGAAATCACTTCTAAAAACTATAAATTCAATTGACTTTAGACCCGCTCTTAGAAGAAGACTACTCTTCAAAATTATTATATTATTATTATTTATATTAAACTTTATTAACGATTCAATGTTTAAAAAGCGATAAAAGTTAGGAATTAAAGCGTTTTTAACGATAAATATTTTATCAAATTTATGTCGAATTAAATGAAATTAATATAAGAAGTTATGATTAGATTTTCATAGAATCAAATATATGTTGTAATTGTTTTATAATAATTTAAACATGCTTAATTATCAGTTTTAAAGCGTTAAAAGAGATAATTAATAATTAAAATAAATTGAAAGCGAAATTGTATGGATTGTATGGATTGTATGGATTGTATGGATTGTATGGATTGTATGGACTCATTAAATATTATTGTTTTACAATTGTTTTAATAATTTGATACAAAAGCAAACAATAGGAGAGAGAGAGGAGTAAACGTTGAAATCTGATCGCTCACCTGAATCACATTGAATTAGAAGCCGATCATGAACTGGTATATAATTTAAGCCGAGCACTGGAGTTAAGTGTGACGGCACAACTGAATTGGTGTTCGTTATACACCATTTATGAATATGAAGTATTGGGCTCTCATTTGCGTGATGTTCAAGAGTTAGAATGAATGCATAGAATATACAATTGAGTCACATATACAGCACAACATATACACACTTTGCATTTGGTTGGCATAAAAGCCATTCATTGAACACTCTCTCACTCACACTCACTATCTTTCAAATCTTTATGGTTTTTCTCTCTTCGATTCTGATATTTAGCGATACATTCACTTCAATACACTTTTTAGTGAAGAAACTTATGACAGACTTTTTTATCGATTTTTATTCAAGAATTTTACTCACTTTGAAGATTATTTTCAGTACAAAAATTCAGTTCAATTTAAAACCAATTATTTGAAAATAATTTCTTTTAATACAAATTAAATGAGAGAAAATGCATGTTCTGGTGAGAGCACATACAGCTAAGGGATGTGCTGTCAAGAAGCACTTAAATCACGTTCAGAGTCTCTTAGTTTATAAGTTAGCTATTGATGTAATCAAAGCCGTGCAAAATTGTGTATTGCATGGAAAGGCATCGTTGCCCAGAGTTGCTAAACTCCTCCTTAGAGTTGCATTTTTTCATGTATACCGTCACCCGACCATTGAAAGCATTCAGATATGCCGTATATTAAAATAGTTTCCCGATTTTTGTGCAGACTTTGTGCTCAACAATATTTCTAAAATAACATTAAAAGACTGATTGCATTAGTTTTCTGAGTCAGCTCTGCTCTGACACAGTCTAATGAATGCACAAAATTCACATTTAAGCTAAAGTTTGTATCTCTCGTCTGCACACAAAAAGTCAACCGAAATATCAGATCAGCATCTTTTGAAAATATTTACTCTTAATGTGTTGTTTGCAACTCAGCCAAAAACATCAAAACTTAAGGGGATTACAAAAAAACTCAATTTATTCTATTGGCCAACAAAAAAATTACAAAAATTGAGCTTCA
>JAQFZI010000875.1:0-12448 GCA_034695605.1 Eupelops occultus
TGAATGAAATGGTTTGTTCCAGGCTATATTTTAAAAGGGCTTAAACTCAAGCTAACTCACTTGTGTCAGAAGCATATACACAGGGTATAGAGAACCATGTGATGGCTTCTACTTAGCATACATTTGAATGAAATGGTTTGTTCCAGGCTATATTTTAAAAAAGCTTAAACTCAAGCAAACTCACTTGTGTCAGAAACATATTCACAGGGTATAGAGAACTATGTAATGGCTTCTACTTAGCATACATTTGAATGAAATGGTTTGTTCCAGGCTATATTTTAAAAGGGCTTAAACTCAAGCTAACTCACTTGTGTCAGAAGCATATACACAGGGTATAGAGAACCATGTGATGGCTTCTACTTAGCATACATTTGAATGAAATGGTTTGTTCCAGGCTATATTTTAAAAAAGCTTAAACTCAAGCAAACTCACTTGTGTCAGAAACATATTCACAGGGTATAGAGAACTATGTAATGGCTTCTACTTAGCATACATTTGAATGAAATGGTTTGTTCCAGGCTATATTTTAAAAGGGCTTAAACTCAAGCTAACTCACTTGTGTCAGAAACATTTTCACAGGGTACAGGAAATAATAAAAACAATGAAGCTCATTAAATCCTTTGGATATTTCATTGTTCAGTGCTTATTTAAAGAGTTAAGTTCTGATCCTTTTTAAACGGCCTTATGAATGGGTTAACCTGATAGCACCTAAAAAATATTTGATAACCTATACTCTGAGGTTGTCTACTTTCTTAGGATATAAAAATAGATACAATTGATTGTTCCGAAGAACCTTTTCAAAGTGTTTAAAGAAGCACTTCTTTCATTTAGGCCATTGATTTCTTTGAATATTTCATTGTTCAGTGCTTAATCAAAGAGTGAAGTTCTGATCATTTTTAAACCGCCTAATGAATGGGTTAACCGGATAGCACCTTAAAATTTTTTGATAACCTATACTCTGAGGTTGTCTACTTTCTTGGGATATAAAAATAAATTCAATTGATTGTTCCCAAGAACCCCTCCAAAGGGTTTAAATAAACACTTCTATCAATAAGCGCATTGAATCCTTTGAATATTTCATTGTTCAGTGCTTCATCAAAAAGTAAAGTTTTGATCATTTTTAAACCACTTTATGAATGGGTTAACCTGATAGCACCTTAAAATTTTTTGATAACCTATACTCTGAGGTTGTCTACTTTCTTAGGATGTAAAAATAAATTCAATCGATTGTTCCCAAGAACCCCTCCAAAGGGTTTAAATAAACACTTCTATCAATAAGCGCATTGAATACTTTGAATATTTCATTGTTCAGTGCTTCATCAAAAAGTAAAGTTTTGATCATTTTTAAACCACTTTATGAATGGGTTAACCTGATAGCACCTTAAATTTTTTTTGATAATCTATACTCTGTGGTTGTCTACTTTCTTGGGATATAAAAATAATTGATTGTTCCCAAAAACCCCTCCAAAGGGTTTAAAGAAACATTTCTACAATTTTTGTTAATTATTTACTATAGTGAGTTGGCTATTTAATTTGAATAATTCTTAATACTTCCTTTTATTAAATTTTGGTCAAAATAATAACGGTGTAAATGTAGTGGAAATTGAGTTTGAATCAAACCTTGTTTTGTTTAAATTCAAATTGAAAAATTTATCAACTAATTTAGGATTACCTAAAACAATTTTTAGTTTTTTAATTTTATAACTACTTTTTTTAGATTTTTTACTATTTTTAAGGTTACGTTTCATATTTTTATTCAAATTTCCTTATTTTTTGGTTCTTTTATTATTTTTCTTTATCGACCTTGTTGGAATAGAAGAGAATAAGTTATCAAATCTTACTTTTTTTCTATTAGTTAGACCTCTACCTTTTTGAACTCGCTTTTTTAATTGATCAAGTGTTTCATCAGCTGCAGTTCTACCAGCTTCAACTAATCTTTTTTTCGCAGATTCACCTACATTTTCTCCAGAAATTATATCTTGGGCAAAGTTTATAGCACTAGGTAAAGTTTTTTTAGCTACTGAAGGGAATATATCTTTTAAGATATTTCCTATGCCAGCAAATATTCTGCCGAAAAAACCATGGCCTCTTTGATATCTTACACCAGAATAACTTGCAAGTCCACCTCCTATTTGATTAGAATAATATGATATGTATGGATTTGTCATATTTTATTAATTTGATTTTTTAATTTGATTGTATATATAATTTTCTAAAATGTAAAACAACAATATTATGTGAATGACTGAATAATATATTTCTTCCAGTATCATCTTTGATATCTATTTCTATTGAATCAATTTCGTTAGATATAAGTTTGTAATAATGAATTTTATCAAATTTTATATGAATTTGATCCCCAAAATTTTTATTACTTGGAATTTCAACATATTTTAATAATTGTGTTTTACTATCACCTACAAATTGTGCTTGAATAATATCAGTATAAATAAAAAGTGTATGAACCCCTCCAGATATATCAAATGTGTCCTTAGCTGTATAACTTAATTTTTCTAAAGGATTTTCTTTTATTTCACCAGAATTGCTAGCATTATAAGAATTTAATTTTGATTGAATTGCATAACTTAATAACTCAGCGTCTGCCATATGATCTAAAAATTCTTTATTAAATCCAAGAATATAACATAAATTTTCACTAAACTCTGGATATACAATTGTATTATTAAATTCACCAAAATCCACCCAAACACGTTTATCTAATTTTCTTGATAATATATCAAGTTCTGGAGCTTCTACCCCTTCAATATCACATATTATTGTCAATTCTCTATTAATTGATGCAATTAATTTGTGAATTGTATAAAAACCTTTAGGAAGTTTTCCATAAATTCTTTTTACAATACCCTCATCAAAATATTTAACAATTACTTTTTCTTCATTCTCTAAATTATACCAACGAAATGTATAACTTATTTCGGCTAAACCAACTTCCCAATTATCATTTAAAACTAATGATTTCGGTAATTTAACTTTGAAATTTGAACTTGTATTTTCAAAATAAAAACTTGGTGTATTTGAAGGTAAAGTTACATAGAATTGATCCATTTGATTTATTATTAAAATATTATTTCAAATACTTTTATTATTTTATATTTTTATCAAATATAATAAAAACATTACTTATTATTAGATAAACATTTTCTAAAATGTAATGTTATAATTGATCTTCCAAATAGAAATGGAATAAACTCTCCAAATTGATCTTTTATGTTAATTTCAATTTCATCAAAATTTTTATTTAAAATAGGAACGTAATATATATTGTTATAATTTATGTGGATTTGATCTCTAAATTTAGAATTTGTAGGGACTTCTACGATTCTAATTAATTGTGCCAATACGTTTCCAACAGTAACGTATTTAATTATATCACAATATACGTAAAGTGTTTGAAAGTTAGGAAAGATACTATATGGTTCTTCACCAACATAAAGTAACTCGGATTTACTAGGTGGCTCTGGTAAATAATTAAGAATTTGTCTCATTTGTTCTTCTAATGACATTGAATAAAATTTTTGTTTTATATTCATTAGAATTTTGTTATTATGATCATCTAGATTTTCTTTATTGAAACCAATAATTCTACAGAGATTTGAAGAAATAGTTAATGTAATAGTACCTTGTTTAAAAAGAGTATGAGTCAGTTCAACTTTTTGTGTTTTCTCATTAATTTGAAATTTTGGTAAATCCATTTTATTTTTAATTCCTATAGATTGTAAATTGCTATTTAATATATTAATTAAAACTTCTACATTTGTAAAATTTCCTATATCTATTGAAATTTCATCATTTAAAGAATATCTGTGCAAACCATCTATGTAATCTATTCTAATATTCGCAAATTCTGTTTTAATATTCCATGATTTTGTGTAACTAATGGATGCAAGTCCACATTCCCATTCATCTGTTAATTCTACTCTACTTGCCAGTTTTGTCTTAAAATTGGCTACAGTATTATTATAAAATTCATTTCGAACATTACTTGGTAAGGTTATATAGAAGTTATCCATTTTATATTCCGTTTGGAACGAAAAAATTGCCAAGATATTTATAGATTTATTTTCGATCATTTTTTAATATTTGCATAACTGTAGGTCCAATTCCTTGATGTTTATTATCAAGTTCATCTTCTGGTAAAGGTTCAAGTTCTAGCATTGTTTTTGAATTAAACTTTTTGAAATGTAACGTTAAATGGATAATTCCTTTATCTATTTTAATATCTTTTCCATCTGCAATTAATTGTATTTGAAATTTATTGAAATTAATTTTATTTACTGGGAAATAGTAAATATTCTTGAATTCTTTTTTGAATAATTCACCATATTTGGTTTCAGATGGAATTTCAAAAATTCGTAAACAATTAGTATTTTTATCATTCACAAAATGACTGCGACAAATATCGCTTTTTATTTCCATCGTTGGAATATTTTTATCTAAATTGAACTCAGAAGTCGGTGAAATAAAATCATCAGTAAGTTGGTAAGGTTTACCTTCATTTAATAAATCACTACATTTATATAATAAGAAAGCATTTTGAGCTTTCCTCCAAATTTCTTTTCTTTGAAATCCAAGAATATCTGATAAAGTTTCTGAAAATCTTACAAAATATCTTTCATTATTATGTAACATACCCGAGTAATAAATAATTGACCACTCACCTTTAAGATGAGGAAAATCTTTATTATCTTTATTTGTTCCACTAATTTTTCCATTTTCTATGAATAATTTAATTTTAGAATTAATTTCATCAACTAGCTCTTTGTGCATATAATGACCTTTTGAAACGTAAATATCTTTATCTATTACTTGAACATAATTATCTTTATTTTTGTTGTAAACAAGTAACTCCAATTTTTGATCATCTAATAAATTATGCCAAGTTTTGGGTAATGAAATCTCTGTTAATCCTACCACCCAAGAATCATCTAAAATAAAGTCTTGAGATAAATTCACTTCAAACTTCGTTTTATTTGTTTTGGTGGTCACGTAAAATGAATTTTCCATTTTAAATTGATTTGAACTTAGATTAAAATCTTAACTTCCTTTTATAGTTTTCACATCACTTTCTGGGATCCATTGATTAAATGCATCAGAATAACCAACCCATTTAACTAAACATTCTTTTTCCCCTCTAATAATACGTTTCTTCAATATTTTTTCGATTCTATAAAGATTTTCTTTAACTTTTTGTATTTCTTCAGGGTAGAATCTTCTATTTGAATAAGAAATCTTGAATAAAGATTTTACAGGATGTTCTGAAATATTTTCTATTTTGTGAAGCTTATCCATCCAATTTGGATAATAACTTTTATCAAATGGTCCTAATTTATATTGTTTTCTTATTATATCTCCTTTTTGAAATTTAACTTCTTTCTTTTTTAAAATATCTTCAATTGATTTTTCTCCATATAATATTTTAAAAAGAACTTCATTTTTAGTCTCACTAGCTTCAACAGGCGTCATTTTAATAGATCTATGTTTACTATTATTATAACTTAGTATTAATTTATTTAATATGTCAAACCATTTTCGCGTTCCATTTGCAGTAAAAAACATAAACATTTTTCTTTTTAATGTTCGATTAAATCTTTCAACAATTGCGCATTTTATCTTATCATCTTTACTTGTAAAATGATGAATATTTAATTCATTTAGAAATTTTTTAAAATCTTTGTTTAGAAATTCTTTACCTCTGTCTGTTCTTAAAAATCTAGGTATTCTTCCAATTTTAAATATTTGTTTAAAACCTTCCACAATTGAGATACCTTTCTTATTCTTCAAAGGAATCGCCCATGCAAATTTTGACATAACATCTATACAGGTTAAAATATAATTAAAGCCTTTATTTTCTCTTTTTTTTAAATTTCTAATTTTTGAATCAAATTCTTGCATGTCAACTAAATCTGCTTCCCATTGTTGATCAATTTGTTCAATAATAATTGGATTTCTTTGAAATCTTTTTCTTATTGGTTTGTGTAATGTATATGTTAATTCTCCTGTTAACCAATCTTTAACATCTTGTATTTTCAAAGTGGGTAAAGATTCTTTTGCAGCTTCAAATAAGGTTTGGGCAGAAGAAAAACTTGCAGGATTTTTCGGATCGTAATAAATTGTTTTCAAAATATTTTCCATTTAGTAATACATTTAACTTGTTTTCCATTTTATAATCTTTTTATTATTTATATAATCATCTGGAGACTTTTCAGTATAAAAATCATTATATTCTAAATTTAATGAATCATTAAATTCTTTTTCAAATTTTAAATTCGTTTTACCTAAAATATAATCAATTATATTTGTATTTTTAATTACTTTCTTATTTAAAACTAAATTTAACTTATCATCATACATATTGTTCTTTGCTAATTTTAAAGCGATTAATAAAAATTTTTTCATATTTTTTTCTTCATCGAAATCTTCATACGGAATCAAAATCATTTTTGCTGAATTTTCCATTATTGTTGTAATAATGATGATAAAGTTTGTATTGCGATAGGAATCAAAAAAGGCCAAAATCCACCTGATTGTTTAACAAGTTTTAATTTTTCTTTCTTATTATCTGTTCCAATATATAACTTTTTTAATTTATTTTTATATGGTTTTAATTTGTTTTTCTGTTTTTTATTTAATTTTTCTTTTATTGGACCTTCAAATGTATTAACTGCAATTTCATTAAGAGCTTTGTAAAGACATTCGTCTGCAATAATATTTAAAATTTTTTGTCTTGCTTTTTCATTTTTTATAGAAGATAAAAATTTAAGTTGTAAAATACATCTATCAATATTTTTCGACATTTTTTGGTATATAAACAATTGGAACAAACTGTTTGTTATTTTCTTCAGGTGTAATTCGTGATTGAACACGTAAAATTTGAGGTGTATCTGGAGTAAAGTCTAACCTTATATAACCATAGGATTTACTTGTTGCATCTCTGAATGATTCTATTAAATATTTAGTATTACCAGGAAAAACTTGTTTTGCCAAACTCAATATTTGTGTTTGATCTCTTGGATTTTTTAATAAAATAATATAATGACTATTCAAACTAATAGTTCTCATAGATTTAGAATTATAAAATAAATTTTGAACCAAGAAAAATATACTTACATTCAAATGATGTGACTTTTTGATAAAAATATTCTCAAAGTCATTGTTTTTGTTTAATTCATTCATTAAATCATCAATAACAATTATATCATAATTTGATATATTATCAGGATAACCTTCAATAAAATCAATATTAACACGTGAATCAATATTTTTATTAACCAAACTGTTTATCTGACCGAAACACCATAAAACGTTTATTTCATTTTTAGTTAAATTATGAAATAATTTTTTATAATTTTTCAATATTCTTCTCATTAAAATAGTTTTACCACTTCCAGTCATTCCAACAATTAAACTTGTGCAAGGATGTTTAAATTGACAATGTTTAATTCCAAATTCCATTTTATGTTTAAATTAAACATTTCAATGGAATTTCCTTTTATAATATTAAATTGAAAAGTTATAAAAGGAATCACTATTTAGTGTTGAAAATATAATTTAAACCAATAAATCTTTGAAAATGGTTTATCCAAAAAAACGTATTTTAAATGATTATTCTGATAATATTTCAAAACTTATATTTGAAATAACGAAAAAAGAAGTGAAATATTATAAAAAATTCCATAGAACTGAACGTTTAATATCATTTTATGTTAAACATAATCTCAATGAATTAAATTTAATATTCATTGAAGAAAAAATTCAAGAAAATTTTAAAAACATAATAAATTCAATAATAAGTGATGTAAGTGATGAAGATTTTATTGGATTAGAAATAGATAATAAAACTTTTGAGTATCCAATATTTATAGCTCCACGAAAAAAATCTAAATGGTTAGTTGATTCAAATAATAATAATTCTCCATATTCTTCTATCACTAATATTATTCAAAAATATGCTCAAAGTGATAAAACATTCCTTCAAAATGGTATTCTTGAAATCCGTGTGATTATCATTAAAAATATCAGAGGAGGTGGCTATAATAAATTACCTTCTGCACCAGTTACTCTTGATACAAAGAGTAAAAATAAGAGATCCATAATAACAATTAATAATACTGATAATTCTTGTGGTTTCCGGGCTTTCTATGTAGCTAAATATAGATTTGATAATAGAAATAATTTGAATCAAAAAGAATGGAAAGCCATTATTCAAGATAAAGGTAAACTTCAAGAAATTGGGGCTAAAAGTATTTCTAATATTTGCGAATTAAATTTTTATAAGGAAATTGGTGTTGATGAATGGAAAATAATTCAAAACCATTTCTCAAATTATCAGATTTTAGTTATTGATGCCGCATTTAAGAAAAATTTTATATTTAAAGGACCTGAAAAAGATGATAAAATATATATTGAATACTTAAATTTTCATTATAATGCAATAATTAACATCCGAGCATATTATGAAAAGGATTATTTTTGTGAAAAATGTTTTATTGGTTCCAAAAAGAAATTTGGGCATAAATGTAAATATTTATGTCCTCTTTGCTATTCTAACTGTGAAGGGTTAGAAAAACTATTAAATATTAAATGTTATGAATGTTTGAGAATTTTTAAAGGAGAAGTATGTTTTAAGAACCATTTGGATTCAAAACTTTGTCAATATATTAAATGTTGTCAAAAATGCGATTCTGAATATCATGTTAAAAGTAAAAATCATACTTGCATTGAAAAAGCATTTTGTAGAAAATGTAACCAAGATGTGACTCAACCACATTATTGTTACATCAAACCAAATAATTCTCTTCATATGCATGAAGAGGATCATATAAATAAAATAATTGTGGCATTTGATATTGAATCGAGACAAGAAACTGGTTATCATAAACCGAATTTGTTGATTCAGAAAACAAAATGCGATAAATGTTACAATGATAAATTGATTAATTGTGAAATTTGTTACATTGAATCACCCAATCTTTATTTTGGAGATAACTGTGTTAAAAACTTTGTTGATTATTTATTTGACAAATTAGCAAAACGAGCTGAAGAAAAGAATTCGTTAATATATGTGTTTGCACATAATGCTAGAGGATATGACAACCAGTTCATTATTAAAGAATTATATAATCGATACTATGATAAAGTTGAAATAATTATGAGATGAAGAAAAATCTTATTAATAAAATGTGGAAATATTAAAATGTTGGATAGTTTGAATTTTTTCCTCCAACCTCTTGCAAACTTACCTAAAGCTCTGGGGTTGGATATTTCTATAAAAAAAGGTGATTTTCCCCACCTTTTTAATAGAAAAGAAAATTATGAATATGAAGGAAATGTTCCTGATTTGAGTTTCTTTGATTTAGATTATGTAACACCAAGTAAAAAACAAAAGTTATTGGATTGGTACAAAGAAAAAATATCAAATCAGTATATTTGGAACTTTAAAAATTAACTATATGAATACTGTGATAATGACGTGGAAATTCTATTACAATGTGTTATGAAATTTAGAAATGAATTCAAAAACATAACGACATTTGATCCATTTACGAGATCATTCACACTTGCTTCAATTGGTCTTGAAATATTTAAAGTCAAATATTTAGATTTCGATAAAATGGGAAGAACACCAATTGAAGGTTATTGTGCAATCAAAAATCATTCCAAAATTGCAGATTGTTGGTTGGATTATATTCAGAAAAGTAAAAAATCTGAATTAATAAGAGAATATAAAATTGGAAAATATTTCATTGATGGATTTGATGCAAGTACAAATACTTGTTATGAATTTTTTGGTTGTGTTTGGCATAGTCATAAATGTCAACTAAATAAAAAATTTAATCTTGAAAAATTCGATAAAACCCAAAATAAAATAAATTACTTGGTTTCTAAAGGATTCAAAGTAGAAATTATTTGGGAATGTGAATTGAATGAGATAATGAAAAATGATAAAAATATATTAAAATATATTAAATCACGTAAAAGATATTATAATACACTTGAAAAAGTTGGTCACGCAAACATAAAAGAATCTTTCTTTGGTGGTCGGGTAAATAATTTACAATTTTATAGAAGCACTGATGAAAATTCCGAAATTAAATATTTAGACTTTTGTTCGTTATACCCTTATGTTTTGAAAAATCGAAAATATCCAATTGGTCATCCAAAAGTGATAAGAGAAGATTTTGATTATTCAACGAAAAGCTATTTTGGTTTCGTTAAATGTAAAGTATTAACACCAAGGGGATTGTATCTTCCTGTCCTTCCTAAAGTTATTAATGAAAAATTGATTTTCACCCTTTGTGTTTCATGTTTTGAAAATAAAAATGAAATATGTAAGTGTGAAAAACGTGAAATGATCGGTACATGGACAACTATTGAACTTTTAAAAGCTATTGAAAAAGGATATGTCATTGATGAAATTTATGAAGTTTTACATTACGATGATAAAAATACTGATGAAAAAATATTTAAATTCTATATCAATATGTGGTTAAAAATAAAACAACAAGCTTCTGGTTGGCCAAATTGGTGTGATAGTGAAACTAAAAAATTGGAATATATTACTAATTATAAAAATATTGAAGGAATAGAACTTGAATATGATAAAATTGAGAAAAATCCAGCTTTACGTTTTATTGCCAAAATTATGTTGAATAGTTTCTGGGGAAAATTGTGTCAAAAACCAAATCAACCCCGAACTTCAATTATAAAATCCTATAACGATTATTATGACCTGTTAGTTGATGATGATAAAGAAATATTATCTGAATTTATGGTGACTGACGATTCATTGATTATATGCTGGAATCTAAAAAATGAATCTGAAGACACTGCTAAAAATTATAACATTGCTGTTGGAACTTATGTCACCGCCTATGCTAGATTAAAATTATATGATGTGATGGAACGAATAGAATCAATTAGGAAAAATTCTTTATTATATTTTGATACCGATTCTGTGTTATATTATCGAGAATTAAATGATCCAGAGATTGAAATTGGTGATTATTTGGGTGAACTCACCGATGAAATTACAGATAAATATGGATCAAAATCCAAATGCACTGATTTTGTTAGTTTGGGACCAAAAAATTATGCTTATGTGGTTGGTTTAGATAATGGAGAAACCCAAACAGAAATAAAATGTAAGGGGATTTCATTAACTACCAAGGCAAAAGATATTATTTCATTTCAAAGTATGGTTGATTTGGCAATAAAATATTCCCAACTTAAAGTTCAGGAAGAATTTAATATTCCTCAAAAACAATTTGTATTAAATCGCCATAATGATATTCATACCAGATATTTCGATAAAATTTACCAGGCACTGAGTGAAAAACGTGTGATAAAGGAAAATTTTACTCTCCCTTATGGTTTTTAAATATTAATTTTATTTTATTTTAATTTGTACTTTTTTATAAGAATAAATAAAAAGTCTAAACGAAAGAATTTACTCAATGTGTAAACAAATAAAATTATATTAGTAGGCATTTTTATTATAAATTCGCTATTTGAATGAAATTTAAAAAGTCTCTATATAATACTGGAATTTGTTTATATGATCTTTCAAACTACAAAATGAATTGCGATATTGAAGAAAATGTAATACATTTCAAAGTTAAATTATGTGATCCAAATGCTGTGTTACCGAAAAAAGCAACAAAATTAAGTGCTGGATATGACTTATTTGGAATTGAATATGGAATGCTTGTTCCAGGAGAAAGAAAATTCATTAATATTGGAATAATGTTTGAATTTCCCGAATTTGTCTTTGGACGAATTGAGTCTAGAAGTTCATTAGCAATGAAAGGTATTGATATTGGTGCTGGGGTCATTGATTCAGATTATAGAGGTTTAATTAAGGTTCTTTTGATAAATAACAGTTCAGAAAAATTTACTTATAAAAAAGGAGATAGGATTGCACAGATTATAATAGAAAAACTATTAAATACTCAACCAATTTTGAATGAAAATTTCACTCCAACTATAAGAGGTGAAAAAGGTTTTGGTTCATCTGGTATATGAAAGTTTAGATAATTTAGAGTAACCTTTCATGATGATCTATTTTATAATAATAATGAACGAAGATTAAATTTTGAATGTTTGTAAACATTGAAGCACAAAGGTCAGAAGTATTTTCGTATAATTACATTAATTTTTATTTATATTTTAAAGCTCTCCTCCTTGGTCATCCTTCTTTATTTACTAGTTATTAATAGGTTCAAGGACACTTTATGTAAACAAATGATAACAAGAAGACAAGATAACAAACGTTAGTCAACAAGAAAGTCCAAAGTCCGGGGATATATCCCCTCCTTACCTACTCCCATAGACTCTCTTCTAATTGAAGTTAATTTTTTTCTTTCGTTACAATCGATAAAAACTTTTTTCTCGTTTAAACTCAATTCTTAGATAATGTCTAAGAAAACAA
>JAQFZI010000876.1:0-12438 GCA_034695605.1 Eupelops occultus
AGTACATTATTCTCGGGTTTTATTATTTGTACCATATCTGATATACCGATGCCCATCGTATGGCTGTGTGCTTGTTGTTAGGCTTTAAAAGTATTTTGGATATTAAAGTTGATAAAAGCCTTCAGCGATACTCATAAATATTGCAAACATTTTATTCTTATTAAAGCCATTATAACCGGTCCTCACTTTAGAAAAACTATTTTCTGACCGAAAAATAGAATCAATACTTAAATGATTCGGTTTATAATTCGCTGAACCAGAGATTGTCTGAGAATTCGATAAAAAGGTTAATAAATGGATCATTTTTTCCTAATTACATAACCGAATGGTTACATATCGAGAGCACAGGAATAGAAATTAGAGATTAAATTCAATAATTAATTATTTAAAACCAAAAAAGTACTGAAATAATGATAATGTGATCTAATCTATAGTGTATTGAAATTATAGCCCGAAATGAAGGCACAGAATATTTACAGAGCAATGTATTTGCATTTTGATCCAAATAAATAATTCAGTCATTAATTTCTTTTTTTAAAACAAATTTCTACTAAACTATAAACCGATGTCTACTTTTTGGTGAACAACTCCGGGATTTATCTCTGTCTCTGTTAAAGAGTCGGTGAAAAATAGGAAATGAATAAAATTTTCTTTGGGTAGTTGTTGCAGACGACAGCCTCCCTTCTCTCAGTCAGCGCCGGAATCAATATTTTCTAGAACTCGACAATTCATTACTGGATCGCGAGCTCAACACCAGTACTGCACTACAAGCGCTCTTATTGTGAGCACTACCTCTTCCATACGCCTCAAGTATTTCGTAGAGAATGTCAGGCAGTGATCAACACTTTTTTACCCAATTTTGACTATTTTTCCAATTTTTCCGACATATTGTTTACTTGACTATTATTTTTAGACATTTTTTTCAATTCATGAATCCTTAGAAGAAATAACGGATTTTTATTGATTTATTTGCTTCGATTGAAAATAAGATAAATTTTAATTCTTTAAGAATATCTTCGGGTTTTAGGAATCAGTGATCAGTAAAATTGAATAAATTTGAATTTAATTGGATTTTTTGCGAATGGTTCCAGTATAATTTTGGGTATACTGTTTCCAGAATAATTTATTGTATATTTTAGATCTGAGAATATATAAAAATAAATTACTTACTGAGAGATAGAAAGCAAATAATCTGTTGTTTGTGTTGAGACCGAAAGTAGAAAGTAGTATAAAATAGTTTTTATTATTTGATTCACTTATATTTTGACCCCTAGTTTTGAACTAACATTTGAACGACTGGTCTCTCCTATTATTTACAGCTTTAAGTTATTGAATTGTATGACATTATAGTATTTTCGGTTCATTTCAAACAAATCTTGTTTTCCAATATATGACTGAACTCTGTTTTTATGTTTTTCATGTTTTTCGATAAACAACTAATAGGTTTTGATGCCATTTATTTTGTTCCCAATTTTTCAGTGCTCTGTCTCTCACTCTAAATATCTTATGGTTTTTGTATTAGTCTTTGATTTGTTACGACCTCAACATTACAATAGATCACACAAAAGATCAATTGTGTGGACGAAGGATATCATCGATTTCCGATCCAATGTTTGTAATACATATACGAATAATATAAACACATTTGAAATACAACACAACAAAACTTTTTCCGTCTTTTCATTTCAATAAACTGTTTTATTTCTCTTATTTTATCGAAAAAAACAAACATTTCTTTCAATAAAGTGACTTAATGTCTTTCTCTCTCCCCACCCTTTCCACCTTCATCTCCCTTACTCTTCTCGCATTGTCATTTAGTAAGTGGGCGTCCAAATAATGAGATTTTGAGATAAGGTTAATTTAAGTTTGATTGAGTTTTTCTAACAATTCTTGAATTTTTTCAAATGAAAGCATAGAATCTCTTATCTATTGTTTTAAATAATGTTTTATTTATTTTGCTTTTGTTTTGTTTTATTGAATGAAAAGATGGAAAAAGTATTTTACGATAAAATATATCGAATTACAAACTTTTCATTTAATATTTTTTGATTCAATAATATATTTTGTCTTTTGATATAAAATGCGAATTCATTTTTATAAAAAACTTGAATTTTTTTGGCCATAGAATATGGGTTATAAGCAGTAAATCAAATTGAAAATGAGAATCAATAAATTCTTTGCTTCACAAACAGCACAGAATAGAAAGCCGGTTACCAAAAACATATTACTTTCAAAGAGAATAGAAAACAGAATCCTATGAATCCTTAGTCTGGAGTTGTGATTGTGTTTTGTTTTTCTAGAATTAAAGAGAACTTTCCCCAATTGTAACCTTTATTTTGGCAGTAATTTAATCGTAAGACTACTGTTTTGCAACACTCGCCAAATGTGAAATAAAATGCTCCTAAACTATAGGCAACAGAGAATATATCATTCAATATAAGAATTATTTATATGAAGATACTGTTGAGATGTCCATAAGTCAGTGAATCCAATACAAGGGCTCAAGAAATTGCTCAATATATCGAACAATAAAGAGATGAGAGTCGAGGGTATGGTTCGCTCTTTTATTGCTTACTTTTCTAAATATTTGTATTTTTACGTATTTTTTTTTAAAGATAATAGTCGTCTGTTTGTTCACTGCATAAGATTTTTTGTGATAAGCTATTCATTAGACAATTGAATGGAGTTTTTTGTCTAATTTGCTTTGAAATGGCTTTCATTTAGAGCTGGAATTCAATGCAATGTTAGCCACAACTAATTCTGACGTCTAATTCATATTATGTGCCTTTTGTTTGATTTATACACATTTAGAGCACATTTATATAAATAAATAGAAGAAATATATAAACAATTATCAAAATAGTAATTGAAAGCACTTGAATAGTATGTAGTCTTAAATATTGTCGAATATAAGGATTATTTCAAAAGAAATGCAGAGCTTTAAGTGATTTTTTTTGTTTTAAACTAAAACTAGATTAATTTTTGAATGACCCGAATAATCTGCCATAATATCACTTTTGGCTGATTTGGAGTTTTTCTAAAATGTTATTTAAATTGAAGTCTAATGGATTGAAAATTTCAATTACAAAATCAATTAATTTATTTTGGATTATGTGATGAAATGATATATTATTTGAAATTACTTTAATAAAAGGCTCTCAAAGAAACAATTTGTTTGAAACACTTTAACAGTGAATCAATAAATCGAAAAATGAGGGAAAAAATATAATTAATGTCTGAAAAAATATCTTTTGATAGAAGTGAAGCAAAAGTGAATTAAATGAAATTTTCTCGAAATCCAATCCAATTGAAAGGAATGCCTCACTTTTTATTAAAATATTAATAATTAAATTAATTTATGTTTAAGATATGTTTTGTTTTGTTATATATTTCTATAGAAATTTAATACATTTTCTCTTCAATTGTATTTGATTTCAATATATCTTTGTTTTCATTCATAAGTTTTACTTTAATTACAGAAAACTTTTGGAGAGAAGACATATATCTCTCGGTCTTATCGATTAAATAAGTCTTAGTTCTAATCTTAACGATAAGAAAGTTTTTATAAAAATATATTTAAACACTGATTAAGTCTGAAGACTGTTAGCACACTGTCAGCACTGGTATTACAATATTCATTAGAAGATTGCAAATGTATTTAATTTGTAAGAATAGAGTTTGACTGGAAGTGCAGTTTTAGAAACAGAAAAGACTCAGATTTAAGGGATTTAATAAACTGTGTCCTCAAAAAAATATATGGCTCTTCTCTTAAATATCCAATAAGAATATTGTCTTTTTTGTGAGAGCACCAGACCTTCTCAACCTTCTCAATGCAATTTAGAAACAGTATTACATCCGACAACTCGAGAGTATTAGACTGACATTACCTGAGCTAAGAAAGTGCACATATAATGCATACTATTTATGAAGAATTGCTTTTGTTAAGGTTAGAACTGATCCAGTCTTCAATCAGGATTAGGTTTGACGACCAAAATTTGAATATAAATTGAATTCTGAAAAATCTATTTTATAATTGAAGTTAAAGCCATAAAATGGACAAATCGTTGTTTAATCAGACGATTGGCTTAATTTGTAGTAATAAGTGGTCAGATTCTTCTTCTTATGTTTGAGCTCTTATTCTGTGCTAAAAAATGGGAATTTAATGTAATGATATCTTAATGATGTGCTCTTATTTTATTAGATGCAATAAAATGCATATGCAATGCATTCAGTGTAGGAGCACCTGAACATTATCAATGTCCACATTCTGGCACTGGTTTTGAATTCCTAACCGTTCGGAATATTGACTATTTTCATGCAAACTGTTTGTCATATTCGTGTTAAACTTATTGGCAAATAAAATAAATGAGTCGCCTATCAGTTAATAAATATCCAGTTCTATCTCTATATATATAATATTTCATTTATGCACTCATATTGGGCTCAAAATTATTTCTCTCTTAACTCCAAAACAGTAATTTGTCAATCAGTTCTCTCTCCCCACTTCTCTTATCCAGACCTTCCTCCCTCCCAACTCCTTTTCTTTACGAAGTATCCACTTTTAACACTCCATTGATTCTTTTGATAAGGAGTTGAATTATTTTTAAAAATATCAGGAATTGTCTGCTTTTGAAGTACGGCTTCAGTTATTTTCATTATTATTATGCGTCTAAATATCACCCGAAATATGATATTATTGTTATTTATTATTCGTCTTATATATACTCATATTATATAAGAAGTAAACATTTTTCATTTCACCATTTCATTAATCTCTGCCAATTTGTGCCGTAATTCGACTTTTGACAGCCAAAAGAGAGTCAGACTCATACGACTCTTAATATTGATACAATTATCTCACAAGAGATACCAAGCTAATATTTCATTCATTTAGCATAAATTAGTGAAAATTTTAGTCTTTTTTGCATTACTTTTATAATTTTCAATGTTTTTTGTCTATTCTTTTTAAAAATTCATTGTTTTTATTGAACTTTTTTAATGAATTGCAACCAACCCTTAATTCAATCTCTGATTATTTGACAAACAATATATATTTTGGATATGATGTGCAAGATTGCATCAATACCATAAATAAAGAAATAAAATATCATGTTTTGTATCATAACTCTCAATTTATTGTCATTCTCTATGGATATAATCAATCAGAATTATGTTAAACATTTAGCCTTCGATTTTAACTAGGATATATGAGTCTATGCATTGAATCTACTATAATGTTTGATGAATCCGCAAAAATATTTTTATTTAAAATATTCAAATATTTCTTCAAAGCCAATGATAAAAGCGATTTTATCGCTAAACCTCTTTATTTGATGTCTTGGGTTTGTTTATATGAGACAACATACATGTGCGCCATTTTCCCTACTTTTAAACATTAAATCGATAAATAGTCAGCAAAAGTCAAGTGATTTCCATAAATTTAATTAACAATAATTGGAAATATAAATTCCAAGGTAATTTCATCTGTCGTTTCTCTCAAAACGTTTGTTTATTTGATTGCAATAAATGAACAAAAACTTATTGAACTCATACTTCTATTCATTAAATAATGAATTCCAGTACTGAATATTGAATATTGTGTTTGACTTTTCAATTGATAGTCAAGAGTCGTATTGAACTTTCATTCAGACAAAGCTATAACTGAATAACATTTGAGGAGAAATTGTAATAAATTTAATTATTGCTACAATTTGTTAAGTGAAGGACAGCCTATCTTAAGTAGAGTTTGTTCATCCATGTATTAAAATACATGCTTTATATACAGACCTGTATATTGAGAGAGATATATCTGTATAACTATCCACTAAAAAGATGGCCAAAAGGAAAGAATGAAAATTTATGAAATGGCTTTCATATCGTGAAATAAACAGAACATAGTTTTAAATATTTAAAGAGACCACGAAAAACATCTAAACTTTTTGAGGCTTTCCTCTCTGTTTATGTGTTTAGAGTTGAAAGTATTACAATCCGTTGAATTGATTATACAATTGATTGGCCACTAATTTGATTAAAAAGTGAGTTATGTTTAGTTATTCATTAAGAGATACTGAATGTCATTAAATGAAAAATATTGGCTAACATTAAGTATTAACTGTTTGACGGTTTGCCCCTTCCCTGCAATGCTTAAAATGAAATTCTGTGCCAAATGTGCCAAAACATGAAACTTATCTGATGATTGAGAAGATTATTTTTCACTTTTTATAGCCAGACTTATATTAATATATTCTCTGTCGCCTCAAATGACTCCCAGTTTATCAAATTTTATGCTTAAAAAGAAAAACTAATTATAAATGAATATTTAACATTTTTGAGCCATCTCAATTTTGATATCATTTTTCTATCTATTTTCAATTCAAAGGCAATGAATTTTATTATTTTTGAAATACTTTGGCTTTTTGTTGGTTTTATTAATTTTTATTTCATATCATTTAATAGTCACTAATGTAATGAAAATTTTTCAAAACCCCTTTAATTAATATTCTGTTCACATATTTTGATAAAAAAGCTATTTCTTTGTGACTATTCCAACACAAGAATGAAATACTAGTGAATAGTATAACAGTATTGCTGTCTCTCTATTACTTTGTTAATAGAGGAAAACGTATACCAAATATACACATAATTTAATGCTCTAATCGTTATATACATTGTATTGATTAGTCTCTCAAATAGAGTTCAAGTAATTTGCAAAACATTTTTGTAGAAACGGAGAGACAAATGTTTGCGTGACTTAATAAAAGTGAAAATCTATTCAATTGTATGTATTTTGAATTTCAAATTTCGTTTTTTAATGATATAACAAACACTTTATTTTATAAATGATTTTTCTACCAAATCATTATTTGAATAAAAAAAATACCTGTTCTCATGTAGTGCTAGAGTATGTCTGTGCCCCTCTCTCAACAAAATTGATTGATTTGACGCCAAATATTGATTCAGTTTTACTGGAAATCCGGCATTTTTTTCACTTAAAGCTCTGATTAGTGGTCAGCACTGAGATGTACGACAGTGGTGAATGGTCTCCCAAATGATTTCATATATAGATATTCTTATAAGTGTCGGCTCTTTCGGCGATAACTTAAATTTTGCTGCAGAATCGGTGGCTCAGAATATTAAGCGCCAAATAATGGCTCGGATTTAACGACACTTACATTAATTATATTCGCGTGAATGCCTTCAAAGCAATTATAAAACGGGTCTCAATAGGAGTGCATACCGTTTGACTGATGCCAAATGCAAAAAAAAATACTAGTTCAATCCTCTCGACAGCACAACCGCATAATTTAATGCTCATATTTTTATTTCCCAAAAGGTTTTATTAGACAAACATTTTTTTCTATTGCTTTCTGTTTCTTATTCTGATATTTATTTTTCTTTGAAAAAAATTATTAAACATTTTTTAAGGTTTTGAATGTTTGCGTAAAAAAGTGTTTTAAAAGAGCAAACGATTTCAAAATCTTCTCATTAATTGTTTCGCTAAATAAATGGTCAAAATTGTAATCAAAACAGATTTATCCACTTTTCTCTGGAAAACCAATAAAAATAAACATTACTATTAGTGAACATTAAGTAAAACATTTTGAATGGATTTTCATTCCAATTATGTGTATATTTATTATGTCTCCGATGAAAGTATTAATTTGTTTTTCTATTAATATTCAATTTGAGAGAAAAATTTGGCACTCATTTGATGTAATTTTGTTTTTCACAATTTGTTTCATTTAAATTCAAAATTTATATTATTTATTGCATCTGAGGCTTACATTTCTATCATCATTTCCTCCAACGATTTGTCAAAATTGATCCAATTTGTCAAATTAAATAAGCCCTAGCTCATTCTTCTCTCAAAGAATTCCATATGAATTAAAGCCTTGGAAAGTGAATTCGGGAGGAATTGAGAGAAAAGTCCTGCAAATCAATAGATTTTTATAGTTCTATATAAATGTTTATTCCTTTAGAATAAGAGAACTCATATTAAACGAAAGTTAAGATTATTATGAGAAGAGAAGCAAAGACTGAGCAGTTGCAGCACTAGTATTGACTCCTTCAGAACTGCATCCCTGAGTTGGCATCACTTGCAATATAGCGATAGTAATACAGTTTTGCATCCATTCTCCGTTGCATAGATAGAGCATTGGTAGAGCACAGCCTTTCGTTTCAATGTCTATGTTCTCTGTGTTTGTGCAGAGTTCGTGAGCTATTTTTAGCACTGAGCTCCTCAATGCCAACAGCATTGCACAGTTACTACAGTTATTGCTGGTTATAATTGTCGTATACTCTATACATAGAATAATTAAAAGAAAATTATTCTCCATTTTTGCATTCAATACATAATTAACACCAAAATATGTTTCATTGCATTCAAACTCATTCATAAATAATACAGTTTTTCTGCGGATAAATATTTTATATATTAATCACTTTTCGCCCAATAAGTCAATACTTTTCTGAATTATTTGTATCATTTCGTGAATTCATATTCCCTACCCAATAGTTTACAGAGAACTGCATATTTAGCACAGAATATATATATATAAAACCTGGAGTTCTAGTTTTTGTGCGCAAAACAATTCCCGCAATAGTCAGCTCTAATATGAGAAATGATTTGACACTTATTTTAGAACCAAATTTCCTTTTTCTGGATTATTTTCAACGCTTAATACATTCAAATCGAAACCATTTCTATTGATTTTTTTAGATAAATAATAAATTTTTACTGAATCTCTTTTATCATTCATTTGATTTTGATGTCATTTCACTGTTTTTGTGTATTTTTAGCCAAACATTAATAATATATATGAATAATAATGAGTTTATTGAAGGAATTGTTTTAAATAGATTTAAAGACTTGTATTTGATTTGAAGCCATTTTACAAAATTTTCTTTATTCATGCGAATGGTTATTATTTTAATGTTTTATTCCTATTCTGTAAAACATTTATATTTCGTCAATCGTTATAAATGTTTGAAAGTTAACGATTTGAAGCTATAGTTGAAACACATATAAAACTCTTATTGTATTTTACAATACAATTCTTTTCATTTTTTGTCTAAAAATCTATTCTTTTCTCTTTTATTTATGAAAAATCCAATAACTTTTGGGTTTTTTGTTCAATAGTTATGCCATTTCTCTATTCACGACTTCATTGGAAAAAAGTTTGCGAGTATTGACACAAAGTGTTCTTTCAGGTGCTGTTTGTACTGTTTGTGTGCTGTTGAGTGTCAAACAACAAACCCTCTGAATTCGATACTTAATTATTGATGGCTAACATGAAAAAGATATAACTCTGCCATATCCTAGCAAATAGTTGCAGACTTAAATTATAGCGCTATAAAAATTCTAAGAGCATCTCGATCATAAATTATTTTCACCATTTGTAACATGCCCTAGCACTTAATTAAACTAGGTAAACCTATACGTATTTGAAATATTTCAATTATTGAATAAATTATTATTTACCTAGTTTCGCTTTACTTTTTATTTTTCGATTTTATTTTCCTTAAAGATAATATAATTGATAGCTTGTGTGTCACTCAGCACATGACATGTGTTATAATATTGCGTGATAAGTTTCATTAGAGCCACTAATTTACCCTTCTTAATTTGAATTATATTTTTCATATTCATTAACTAATGTTATCTATATTTGGTTTGAGGTATAAGTTATATATGCCTTAAATGCAATTTAAATAAATTAAAATTCAATTTCCATTCATTAATATATTTTAATTTAAAATTTATTATAGAAATCAATTTTCAACCAACCTGGATTAATAAGGGAAGAATCTATATAAAATAAGAAATTAATTAATTTAGATGTTTGAAATTATTCTAGCAAATAGTGCAGACATACCCTTGTTGAAAACATTATTTACTATTCATGACTTGAATTGAAAATAATTGATATAATGTTATGAAATTTGGATGAGAGTAATAATGGGTCGTAAATGATTCACTCCTAATGTTTAATGAAATGCATTGAAAGTAAAATACGACAAATGCTTTGTATTTAATGATAAGTAATATAATATTGAAAATGTTTAGTTTGTTGTCAAATGATTGGTTGAGTTAATGTTATATTTCATCGCACAATCATTTGTTTGTATATCTCTTTGTTCGCCTTAAAAAAAAGTCTTGAGTTCAAAGTCATGTGAGTGTGAAATACATATAATATTTGGAAATACATTGAATTCTTTTTTAGTAAAATTTATGTCTCCTAATAGTGGTGTGACAATGATTCTGGTCATTTAATTCTAATGTTGAAGAAGAATGTGAAAGAACTGCTCGTTAGCTTTTTTGAAAAGATAAATAGGTAGGAGCATATGCTCTTATCATGTTTGAAATGTATTTTTAATACTTTATTTAGAATCTGAATTCTTTTTATCCTGGATTTTTTTAACAATGAAATTTAAAAATTAATCAAGTTTAAAATTAATAAGTTTTTTATATTATATTTATAGTTTGCTATTAATTTTTCACAATTCTATCAATTATTTAATAGTTGCATTTGATATATGGAAGGGGAGGGAGAGAGAGAGAGGGGAGAGAGAGAGAGAGAGAGAGAGAGAGTAATAAAATAAGAATAATGTCATTAAAATATAATACATGTATTGCATTGAATAGTGATAACGAATAAAAGAAGAGATGGCTATAGAAATGCATTTATTTCAATATAAACCTAATTATGAATATTATATCAATAAAATTGAGTGAATAGAAAGACTCGAATAATCATTTAGTTTTTTGCCAAAATATAGCCAATATTTCACTACTACTTCCTTTGCATTCTAAATGACAACACAAATGCCAACTGTCAACTGATATTTAAAGTACAAACTTATTGTTATCTTGATCAAAACATCAAAATATCATGAGAAAATTAATTTAGTCTTTTTTATGATCTAACAAATCGTTTAAATTGTGTGAGAATTGTAAGAAAAAATATAAAATGAGAAACTGATATCATTATAGAAACAGATGATATCATTATGTATTTAAGTGTCTGAACGTGTTTTGGGTTAACTATATTTCACACAAAAAATTTATATTTGAAGTGATCAAGATATTTGAGCTCAGATAGGACCTCCTAAGAGCAAATCTCATTGGGACACAACACACTTTTCAAGTTCAACAACCAAAACATAACTAGTCTTTGTCTAAAATGTTCATGTTGAAACTTATATAAATATTAGGGAATTCTACCTAAGCTGAAACATATGTTTTATTTTTAATTATAGTTACCCTTGGTCATCATAGACCAATTTGGTTGCAAAACAGACCAAAAATTTCTTACAATGAATGGATTACTTGTTTTATATTCCAAACATTGAGTCCCAAAATGTTTACACAAAATAAGGAAAGCCTTTGTTAACGATTCCATTTTCTAATAAATCCCAGTTTAAGTAATTTTTTCAAATTGTCGGCGTCTTTGTGTCTCACAATTCTTCTGTGGATTCAGAAGAATGACAACAAATATTAATAATTTGATTTGAACTCCACTGCAGTCTCTTTAGATTCATATGTAAATTGAAAATTTATGTTAATTTATTTTATTAGTCTGTTTGGGAATCTCAATATTCTTTAGATTTTTTTATTGTTGAAAACCCATATTCTCAATATGTGTTCCCATTTGTGATACAATTTTAATATCTATTATAATTTGTGACATTCCTTTAGAATTATAATACTTAAGATTTTTTTATTAAAATATTTGAAACGTAATTATTATTTATTTTTTTGTGAAAAATATATTATTAAAACACTATTGAATAATGGATATAACGCTCATAAATGGTTTTAATCGTGTTTATTCTCAAATGTCATCATTATTTTCGATGTAATGCACAGAATATTTGAATTTTAAATTTTTTGAAAGAATATGAAAACTCTTATGAGTATGAATATGAGTAGTCTAAGTGTTTGTGTATGGTCTATTATCTCTACAAAACTATTATTTCTCACCTGTTTATTGGATATTTTATTTGATTACATTTTTAAATCTCTCTCTCTCTCTCTCTCTCTCTCTCTCTCTCTCTCTCTCTCTCTCTCCCACCTCTCCTACCCTTCCCCTCCCTCCAGAAGAGAGTGAACTGAAAACACGTAAAATATATGATATTATTTTATGAGATATTCTTCTCTTTCTTTGAATAGTTTTCATAAATTTCTATCCGTTGTCTCAATGTTTAAGCTCTGATTCAAATAAACACTACATAAGTCTTATTTAAATTGAATCAAAAGACGTATATAAACAGAAGGAGAGAATTCCCAAATTGTCATAAGAGTTGAGTATTATTTTTTCCACATTTCAGTATATCTTCTGTTTTCTCGTTTTTCTCACATTCCTCTGAAAAACAATTTTTAGATCAAAAGAAAATCTTTTCGCGTTTCAAATAAATAACTGAAAACATCATTGAATG
>JAQFZI010000877.1:0-12436 GCA_034695605.1 Eupelops occultus
TTTTGGATTTAGTATTGAATATCTGTATTAAAGCGAAACTCGATTATGAAATCCCACGAATTGGTATTCATTAGTGTATTGTTAGTAACACTAATGTTAGGCCTTTTGATTGCAAATGCATTTGAAACTCAATTGATTTTAATAATAATTTTATAGTTTAATGTTTGGGAAGCGTTTTCGTGTCGACACTGATATTAGGAACAGTTAGATGTAAAGAATTTTACCGATAAATTGCGTTTCGAGCCATGAATCCAATGATTCATTTATTGTTAGTTTTTGTGAGTTTTTCAGTTTTCATTAATTAACTTCTCGTGAAATCCTTGACTATTAAGTAGTGTTTGGTTTGCGCTACGAATCACAGGTTGAGAACGGATTGAAAAAAGTACGGAAACAAAAATAAAAACAGAAAATAAGTTTAAAAATCAAAACAAACAAAATAAGAATTTGTCATTGAATTTGATATTTTCAATGGATTTGACTCAAGCCCTGCAAAAAACCATTTTTCCAAGTTTTATATTCTAAAACTATTAGCTTATTATTCACTTATTTGGCTATTCATATAAATTTTTATAGCAATCCTATTATTATCGCTCAAACCTCAAACCTGTCCATCCGTTTGGGAAA
Source organism: Eupelops occultus (assembly GCA_034695605.1). NCBI lineage: Eukaryota > Metazoa > Arthropoda > Arachnida > Sarcoptiformes > Phenopelopidae > Eupelops > Eupelops occultus. The sequence continues at coordinate 625 of JAQFZI010000877.1, forward strand.
TATTCCGTTTAATTCTTGAATCAAAAGAAACAAGAATAAAAATTTGAGGAAAATTATTAATAATAGAGTTGACATTCATTCTATGTTTGCCTTTAAAAAAAGCTGTGTTTGAGTATAACCCGAGACTTATATTAATTATAATTATGTCAACCCTCAGGTAATAAATCAGAGTTAACTCATTTGTTTTGTCATTATTGTTATAATTACCGGTATTTTATTCAAAATATAATTCAATTTTAGAGTTCATTACACTTTTTGCACAGTGTTTGGCCTCAAACACTAAACCATAAGAAATAGTATTATTGTCTAACATTTCTTCTAATGATTTCTGGTTTTTTCTTCCAAGAATTGATAGTTTTGTGCAACTCTTCTGTTATCAAGGATATGAATTTTTGTTGAAGGATTGAATGAAGTAATTTTTAGCACAAAATCATTTATTTTAATGACATTACATTACTTTGTATTTTGTAAGAAATAGTCTGAATATACAGTATGTAGTCGTGAACTACAGAATATACTATATATAACTGTTTGAGTGGTTTTCTCTTCAACCCATTGTTAGTTAGAAGCCTGTCATTAATGCTTCAACTTTTGACAGAAAGCCTTGAATTTTATTTCGTTTTCTTTAATCGATTGTCTTATTTCTTGGAATCGTTTGCTCTAATAGGGAACTAAAGATAAGAGAATCGTATTGACTCGCATAGGCCAGAGCTCAACGCCCAACGATTGGTATTCCCCTTCGGAAATAGCTTTAGTGCAATGGCCGGACATTCGTTTAGTTGACGGCGACTTACCTTCAGAAGGACGCCTTCAGATTAACTACAAAGAAAAGTGGCACTCAGTTTGCACCAACTCTAAGAACTGGACAGAAACTGATATCAAAGTTGTCTGCAATCAATTGGGATATAGTGAGGGTCAGTGGTATAATTGGTTTCATAAATATAACGATTCGCGACAATTCTTGTATGAGAGCCCCAATTGTAATGGCGTCGAGCGATCGATACAAGACTGTGTTAATTGGAGTTCTCGGCGCATAGGAAGTGGTATTTGTGATTATCACACAGATATTGGTATTCGATGTTCGCAAAAGTTTCTTCAGAAACCCTTTTATTGGCGCGGAATTGAATTCATTGAATCGGAATACGATATAATATATTTTGCTTCAAACAAATGGAAGCGAAGACTTTCAAAATCAATCCTCGAATATGTGGTCATAACTTATGCCGGTGAAGATCATAACGGAAATGCCACCTCTGCTATACAGGTCAGAGGTATTCCTCCTCTTATTATTGACACAGAAGTCAAATGGTGTGCCTTCAATGGGATTAACATTACTGAAGTGTCCGATGCGGTCGATATAATAAACAGTCGATTCCTTGAGAACAGAGGATATGGTATTTTTGTGAACTCCACTTATGGCAAAGTTTCATTAAATGGAGTTCATATTGAGAATAACGGAGCGGATGGTATCCGATATGTTTTCCACAATAAGCCCATCTTCAGTCAGGACAGCTTTTGTGAAGCCCCCAATTTTGGCACATCTCAGGTGTTTCCACTCCGATTCACTCACCAGCAAACAAAAGATCAAAAGTCTACTAAAGATTGCTGTCAAGAGTTTTACGCAAACGATTGGTTGGGCCAAAGACTTACCGCTCACTTCCCTTTCATGATGAGCACTGAAGGCAATGAACGCGACCGCAAACTGAGCCGAAACGGATCTATTTATATCGTCGACGGATATTCGAATAAAATAATCGCTGACTTTGTTGTTTGGAATGACACCCGTCCTCAAAGTGTGTCTACATTCATGGGTAGTGGTCCTATGAAGATATGCTATCGTCCGGCTGTTTATCGCTCTGTCCTCTTCACAGTCGAAGTGGATATAGATTACGGCCGTTCCTATGACTTGAATATTACTGATAGCAGAATAGTTAACAATAATGGAAGAGGTGTTTGGGTGCAGAACCAAAGAAGTGGAACAGTACTCAATCGAACTCAAGTTTCGGATCATAATTACATAGCAGGTGTCCATTTGATTGGAGGCGCAGGTGATCTCATCGTCAATAATAGTCTGATTACTCGGAATATCGGCGATGGCATCAATATATCGCTTTCGGGTGGATATAAACATATCGATCGGTCATACATAACAAACAACACATTGAGAGGAATAGCCTCCTGGATCAATGAGACCACTTCACACATAGCCTTCAACTTTTCATCGCAGGTCACGCATTCATTTATTTCAAACAATGGAGAAAATGGTTTACTTCTGTCAAATGTCTGTCGTTCCGATTCCTTCTGGAATATAAGTATGAATACATTTGAACAGAATATCGGAGATGCCATAGAATTAGAGTCCTGTTGGGACACAGATGTGGATAACGTTCGTATCACTCAATTACTAATAACGCACAACCGCTTCAATGCCAATTACAGACGAGCCATTACTATAGCGCCCGTCTTCTACATTAATGCCATTATAGAACACAACCTCTTTGAATATCATCGTTTGGGTGTTATTTACATAAATAATAGAGATATTGTGTGGGATGACTTCCGTTTCGAAGAAGTGCCGGTCAGTGTTCGCATTCAAAACAATAGGTTTCGCTTTAATCAGGGTTTATATGTGGCCAACATTGGTGTTCACGACGAGAGTCTTAAACAAGAATTAATTTTCACTAAAAACCTACTCAAAGACAATCTAATCAGTGAACCCTTTACTTCATTGAACCCCCGATCACGTGTTGCAGCAGTGGTTTGTGTTTCATCGAGTAATACGATTGTCATAAGAAATCAGTTCGAAAACAAAGAGTCCAGATATGAATTGGGATCACATCTTGGATTACATTCCAAAGTGATTAACGCTTCACTTAATTATTGGGATTCAGTGGTGGCTATCGATATATACGAAAGAATATTCGACCGAAAAAATCGGTATAATTTGGCTCAAATAGAATTTCTTCAATATCTGACACTTCCCGACGCTCTCGACTCAAATACTGCCGTTTCTTTCGATACCGATCGCAATAAACTCATGTATTTTCCGACAAATAAAACAGATATTGGCGGCGAAGTCAGAGGTCAGGTGGTTCTCGAACAGCGTGTTTATAACGTTCGAAGAGATATATACGTCAGACCTGAGGGCGAACTCACTATACCTGAAGGAACAGAATTACATTTTGACCAATCAATAGGTTTAATGGTACAGGGAAAGCTCAAAGTGAAAGGCGGTTCTCTTTATGTCAAGTTTACATTGGCTTCGGATGCAATTAAACCACGAGTGCCTTCAGTTATGCGAAGTCCAATCAAAGCAAACCCTGTCTCATCTGCGAATAACTCGACTAAAAACTCGACCAAAAAGGGTCAGCCCATAAATATATCGTATTCGCAGTCAAATATAGTGTCCGTTAGACTTAGTAATGGCACCGAAGGAAGACTTGAAGTTAAAATTGGCAGTGAATGGGGGACTGTCTGCTCGTATGGCTTTGATATAACAGATGCAGCTGTGGTTTGTCAGCAGTTAGGGTATGCCCTTAATTCACGGGACTGGTTGCTAGAAAAATCTCAGTTCATTAATGCGGGAAATACCAAAAATGTGTTATTGAGTGGAGTTGAGTGCAATCATTTGGATACAGATATAACTAACTGTAAGGCACAGCGTTTTATTGACAATGACTTCGAAAATTCGTGTCCATCTGAAGTGGGCATAAAGTGTTATCTTCCTGCGTGGACAGGGATTCGCATCGGAATGTTGTCAGATGAAACTTATTTAGAAAACATGATCATAGAAAGGGCTGGTCTTCTCGATTACTCGACCCATTCATTCAAATCTGCCCTTCAGATAGACTTCAATAGATTTCCGATAAAAAATGTAATTATTAGAGAAAACAGTGACACAGGACTGGGTATTATGTGGAACGATGTCTTCAACAGAGAAAACTTAATCGTTAGAGAGAGTGAAATCTTCGGCAATCTATTCCATGGCATAACTACTCGTTCACAGGGATTACGGGTCACAAGAAGTAAACTTCATCACAACAGAGGTTCTGGTTTTCATTACGAACCGATGTTTACTAATTTCGAACAAAAAGATTTGGTTTCGTGGGTCTCACCGACAGACCAATCATTAATCACAACACTACCGAATACATTACAAACCGAGCAAATCATATCATTGGGAGACCGGAGAGCCTATTATGTGTTCGTAAGGCGAAAGCCATCTCCGACTATTAAAACGCACAAACTATTGATAGAAACGAATATCGGCCGTTCCTTAGGAATAATGGTTTTGAATCCAATTTTTGAAGACTCAACCGAATCGGTAATACTCTACGGAACGGCCAAAACAACAGATAGACAAAAGCCTCTTAGTTGGGATCTGAGGAAGAATTTGACATCTTTTCCATTATTATATCCCGGATATAAGATAACAGTCGAATACAAAACTGGAGACAACCCTAAGGGAGGAATAGTTCTATACTTCACAACAAAAGAGCTTTTAAATAAGGGTAACCCAAACATCAGACCAGAAGTGATTCAATTAATGGAAGAGAGACTTATGACGACAACAACTCTGGAAGAGAATAGAATCGAAGCTAACTCTGAGGGTATTTCCAGTAATCATTACAACAGAGATGTCAGTCCTCAGAGAGAGTATTACCACAGATATAGCAACGAAACCATTTACATAAAGAATAATTTGATTCAAAACAATGATTTAAGTGTTTTCATAAACACTCCATTTTATGATCCTTTGGAGTCGAAAACGTTGGCGGAAATCAATTATACTCTAATCGGAAACAGAATCGTTCAAAACAATGGCGGAATCGTTCAGTTGAGTCGTGATATAAGAAGTTCTAATAATTTGTTTCATTGGGTTATTAATGGTTCAGTGATTGAGGACAACAAAAACGGTGGAATCGATATAATAGTGCCCTACGTTTGGAAGTACAATGAAAACTACACCCATTCCTTCTCTATTAATAACAACACATTCTTAAATAACAAAAACTTCGAGTTCACAATCGATGGACACTTCGCCCGAATCAATATGTCGGCCAATATTTTCCGAAACAACTCTTGTTCTGTCGGTTTAATGACAATAACAGGAATGGAAAAAGAGATGAATATATTCGATAACTTAATGGTTCAGAATTACGTCCAATTCGTGGTTGAGTTAAATATGCGCTCACATGCGGACAGGTTTGGTGTGGTCGACGCCAATTTCTATCGGAACATCATTCGCGACAATCGCGAGAGCAGTAGCCGTCGTTTGGCTGACAAATATCACCCTGACACATACGCATTCGCTCTTAGAGGCGTCCAAATGGTTAATATAACGAATAACATCTTCGGGAACAGAAATTTGCAGTTTGAGTTCTTGGCCGGAGTCCTCACCGGTTCTCTTGAAAGCGATATTAATGTGGCGGAGAACTGGTGGGGAACCACTGATTCAAATGAGATTAGAAAACGAATTTTTGATTTCGATGACTGGAATAGTTATGCGGTGGCCGTCTTCAGTCCATTCTTGGCTTTTGACACATTTAATGCCAACACATTATCTTCGGATGTTTATGAAAATATCATTGATATGAGTCAACCATTTGGGGGACGACTCCACAAATCATTGATTCTGTCATCTCGTAGTCAACCCTATGTTATAAACGCCGACCTGACTGTTATGCCGGAAGCGACGCTCACTATTGAGGCCGGTGTCATTCTTGAGTTCTTCCCAAGCGTTGGAATGTTAGTATTGGGAGATATGATGGCCGGAGGTATGGAAGATAAACCTATTATAATGAGACCGGTCAACTTTGGCAATGAACTCACGTTTGCCAGAAGTCGAAGAAGTTTTTCACAGAAATATAAACGACAGACAGCACTACAGTATTCTAAGAGTATAGGAGATGTCAGACTCTGTCTTACAGAAGGCTGTCAACAGTGGTCTAAAGTTAAGAGAAGAGACGGATTCGTCGAGTTATTCAACTTAACTACCCTTCAATGGGCGCCCATTTGTGACCAAAGGTTTACTGAACGCAACGCACAGGTCGTATGTCGACAACTTGGATATTCTTCACTCAATGTTCATTTGAAGAGAGGACGTCGACTGGATATGGGACAGACTTTAATATCTCGGATTCGTCATTGGCCTGAGCCGCTCGAATGTGTTGGGAAGGAGTCATCTTTGGCCGAATGTGATATTCGACTCAATGGTTATGGAAACCACTCGTATTCCTGTGCTTACGATAGCGACAAATTTGTTTATGTCTTTTGTGGTGAAGAGAATAAACTGTCGAATGAGGAGCACTGGGGAGGCATTCGATTCGCACTGAAGAGCTTTGAACGTAAAACAGAATATCAAATGCCTACCCGACCATATTCTGAGCCGGCATCCAAAATGCAATTCGTTAAGATTGAAGGGGCAGGTATTTTGCATGGTGAGAAAAGTGCGGCCATACAAATGGTTCAGAGAGACGTTAATCTAGAATTCGTTGAAATCAATTCATGTGCTTATCATGGAGTGGAAGCCATAGCACCTCCTGGAGGGCTCACATTCAATAAACTCAATATTCACGACAATCTTGGAGTTGGTCTCAATTATGTTCTGCTGAGCGGCTCTTCAACTGAGTCTCCATTAATTCCTTACAAACCACTCGGCATTTCTGGTTTGCCTTATTCTGTGTTCGGAATGGTTGACATCTGTGATAACAGTAAAGAACTTATTATCGATGAAAGAGTACTTCTCTACTATAAGTACGACAACAGACCCGTCGATTGCGTTAAGATTTTCACTTCTTCGGATCCAATTAAGCGAATTGGTTTGAGGTTACTTCAGTTCAATTTATTCAATTCAAGCAATTATTCGGCCATTCCTGATGTCCTTCGTATTTGGGACGGAGATATCTTCAATCAGACCTCTAAGATTATCGGCGATTTGAGTGTTCGACCAAAAAAGCTAAATAGTGTGGATCAGCCAGAAATTAAGTTTTATTCGTCTACAGAGTTTTCACTGAGTGTTCAGCTCCACGCCACCGGTGCCAGTGGTGACTATGGATTTATAGCCGAAGTGGCCACTCTTCCGGTCTCCTATTATATCAGTCGCGGAGTGTTTCATAATTTGACGTATTCTGACATAAGTCACAATAGTTTGGGTGCATTTCAATATCGAAGCGCTGGTGAATCGACGCCAACCATAGCTATGAATCACAACTCAATTGAATCGAATTGTTTAGAACTTTACGGAAATTTCACGACTTGTAACGGATCGGTATTTTTGGAGCTCCAGAATTCCCAGTTCTTCTATTTTCAAAACAATCTGGTCAAAGCAAACCAGGGTGGAATTCATGTGGAAGCCAACTCACACTCAAGCGTGTCGTCTGTGTCCGGGATCTTCATTAATAATCTATTTGCGGAAAACGAGAACAATGAAGTGATATACTTCGAAGGCGCCAAATCCGGCCGCTCTTATCAGACGGCAGTCATTACCCGAAACTATTTCACTCGAAACAAATCCAAATTCCGATCGAATATAGTATTATCTCAAGTGATCGCAAACTTCAGTCAGAATATAGTGGTCAGTAATATCGGTCAGACACAGATGACTGTCTATGGCTTCGAACACATTCCTCTGTCGTATCAGTTTTGTCGTCAAAATTGGTTTTACAATAACTTCGCCACAAAATATCAGGAAAGGAGTACTATTATTGCCAGTAATGCCGGACAGGTATATGTCGATAATTATTTTGTTAATCCCGACAACGATTTCGAATTGGCGTCAATGAACAGGACCAATATCGATGATCTGCGCCGGCCCTCAATCAAAGCAATCAACAATTGGTGGGGCTATAATGATACCAGTGCTGTGGACGCACGTATTCGCGACTTCAAAGACTATTACCATTTGGTTCCCATCGAATACAAGCCTTTCTATACAGACAACAGAACAGTGTTAAGCGGTATATGTTATGGTGGGTGGGAAAAGATTGGAGACACCTGTTTCGGGTATATCGGGGCCCGAATGACTTTTTCAGACGCCAAACGTTTTTGCGAAGCCGAGAATTCTTCGATGCCTTTTATTCGCGTCACTCACGAAGAAGTGACTCGTTTTGTATATACACAACAATACAATTTCGATCGCCGTTACCACCGCTTTTGGGTACAGTCTTTTGATGTAGACATCGATGAGTGCACAGTACTTATCAACGGTAGAATCCGAACCCATGACTGTAACGATAGGCTACCATTCCTTTGTGAACGCGATCCGGATATCGGAGCATCTATTCCAACGTTTTGGTATAGAGAGACTTTAGGTATTGCAGCACTGGTCATATCGAGCATAACAGCGCTGTTGACTCTGATCTGCATCTCGTGCTGGTTATGTAAATCCCGCCATCGCTATAAAGAAAAGTTGGAGAGACGTAATTCAATTCGTGCGTCCATTCGTTCGAATTCAATCCGTCCCTCATTTAGTTCTTCTTTGAATACTTTGTCAGAAAGTGGTTATCGAAAACAAATAGAAAAAGCCATTCAAACACAAAGACAACAACGACCGGTCCCAACCAGTACTCATTCCATGTATAGCCAGAAAATGAATGGAAGTATTGATTCAATGGAGAAGAGTCCGTCACAATTTGGTGCCGACTCTTCATATGACGGCGAAACTCAAAGTTATCAGACGTCGCAAAGAGACGGAGCAGACTATTCAGATATTGGCGATCGTTTTGCCGACGATCCCCGTCTCGAGAATGCAAACATCGATATTCTGGTCCACCCGACCTTTGATCTCACTTACGAGAATCGTGGCTTCAAACCGACGCCATCGATGTCTCGCAATTCGGAACCACGAGTTTGGACTCCGGTTACAGATTCGACGCTAGACATGAAGCGGTCCACTCAGTCAATCGCAACGCCAACCACTCCATACTCTCAATACACTCTTCCCAGTCACGTACCACTTAAAGAGTCACCAGAATCCACGTCATCGGTATCTCCCGTCCCCTCTGGTCGCACATCACCTTCACCACCATTACCACATCTTCGCCGACAACTGCCATATACCAGACCGGCGCCAGCTGTGCCACAAAGGCCTCAATTTTTGTCTACATTCGCACCGTCACAGCCGTCATCGATAGCAGGTATTAGTACTGATAGTCAGCTCAAGTATTTGGAGACTTCATTAGACGGCGACTCCTATACTGAAAATATTTACGATGACTTTCAGCTGAACCGACTGTCGCCGACCACTTCCACAAATGCTTCGATAGACAGCAGTCAAACAAATAGAAGCAAACCATTAGAGACTGCGATGTGAGACAGACTTCTGCGCCGAACTATATTTCATTACATTTTGTAAATATTATCGCAAATCCATTGTTTAGTATTAAAATTGTTATTATCTGCGAAGTGTTCGACAAAACCGTCCATAGATTTAAAGCCTTAATTAACACTTAACCAAAGGAAGCGCTCATTTGTTGAATATTTTTGTTTAAGATTTTCGATTGTATTCAAAAATAACTATAAATTGGAAACATTCCACCCATTGTTCAGTCCATCCATTATTCGCAGCACTAAATTAGAGCTCAAAACGAAAGCAATTAGTCTTAAGGCCAACCAATTTTGGTGTCACAACATTAAAATGAATTGATTAGTTTTATAATAAATGTTATTCCGTCCCAAATGTTATGTCTTATCTATTTTTAATATAATTATTATATTTAAATCGTTTGAAGCAATTAATAAATATTATATTAAACTAAATATTTGTTATATATTTTCTTCTTTGAAAATTTGAATGAATCAAAGATTCAAAGCTTACCATGCAACAATTATACAATCATTTATAGTGAAATATTTATTCAAAGAATGAATTGAATTTTTGAGGGGTTTCTCCAAAATATTTGGTCAATGTTTTCAGAGGTAAACCGAATTGAGTTTTAATAAGGCGTTCGTCTAACAGATGAGTAATACCTATAAAGAAAAGAGTTTAGTCTTTAAAAGGCTGTGAATGGGTTTCTCACTCAGGATATGTTCGGTCCTCGAAATATGGGTCATATCTAAGAATAGGTGTTATCACAAATTATCATTAATTAATAGGATTCTATTTTAGAGGAATTTATTCATTTGAATACCTGTCCCGAAGTCTACGCTCATATAAAGGTTCGTATGGTTCTGGCGGTCCTATTCTTCGAAAATATTCTGGTGTTCTCCTATCGTATGGGTCGGGCAGAGGAGGCATTCGCTCATATGGATGGACATAATCTCTATAATATTGTAACCGTTCGTAACGATCGCGATCGGGAAGACGCGAACGCGCCGAATATGCCGATCCATTTATACCATAATAACCATAAGGCGTATACCGTTTTGCCCTGAGCAAATTACGAACGCGTTCTTGAGAATTTCGCGGACATTCCTTTGACCAGTGACCATTCTTACCGCACCGATAGCACTGGCCTTTTCCTCCCATCCCTTTCATATTTATTGACCAAAATTTTTAAATAGTTTTTATGATTCGAATGATTTTATTTTTAAATTTATTTTGAAAACAATTTACATAATTTTGTACAGAAAAGGTGCAAGGTAATCTTAAGATTCATATGAAAAGGAATAAATACCTGGTTTAGGTCTGACTTTGCTGTGACTCTCTTCAACAGATATTTTGTTTCCCAGGAATTGGTAACCATTGAGTTCTTGTATTGCAGTCTTTGTTTCTTCATCTGTTGACATATGCTGTTCCACAAAAACAAAATCAATGCTTTCATTCATAAAATATTTAATTAAAATAAAAACTAACAACAAAACCATAATTCTTGACGATATCGCACTCCTCTACGCGACCATATTTCTGGAACAGTTCACTCAATTGATCCGGACTACAATTTTCCGGTATATTTCCGATGTATATCTTCGTTGACTAAAGATATGAAAGGCTTTAATTTGTTTTCGAAGTGAGATTTAAAAATCAAAAAAATTACTTTTGCAGTCATTTTTCGCACTCATAACGAGTTTTTCTTTGCAATTATTTCATGCGAAGAGTTCAAGAATTCTGAGCACTAGATTTTGATACCTTTCCCATAAAATAGAAGCAGAGATACTTCTGTTCAAAAATACTTTTACAGTAAGTATTCATTAGTGAACTCGTCGTTGACTTCATTTGATGTCTTATCCAATGTTTGGAGTGAAAAGTTTCCAAATTAGAGCCAAATGTGTTACTAAAGTCGGAAACACATCACAAAAATGATTTATAACTGAGCTGTCACTCCATTGGAATACTTGTGAAAAAACGTTTTGGTAGGAAAAGCCAAAACTGAATGTCTTTTACTCTTTGTCTCATCTTTTTTGCATAGTTTCGCTTAAATTAAACTTTTTTTGTCAAATTACGAGAAGAAACAAAAATGTTATAAAAATAGATGTTTTTAAAGCCTGTCTTCAAAGTTAAAACTTTTATGACTGCTTTGATTACTCAAGAATTTTGCTTTAAATACATTTTATTTGATGTTAAACTTTGAAGTAAATCATTGAAATTTAGTCAAACAACAAATATTTATTTGAATGAATTGATTGATTATAAACAGAGATGAGTTTCGTTTAATTATTTATTTAAAAACAACAAAAATTTCACTTCAAATAGAATCCAATTATAAAATTCAAATATTTTTGTACCAAAACAGTGATGAAGAGATGAATAAATGATTGAGCAAATCAAACAAATTGTATAAACTGTAAAATTACCATTGATTTTTATCTTGCTAATATATGCTTATATTCTCTCTCTCTCTCTCTCTCTCTCTCTCTCTCTCTCTCTCTCTCT
>JAQFZI010000878.1:0-12435 GCA_034695605.1 Eupelops occultus
TAATTATGTAAACCATTGTTTAAATGAATGTTTAATACCGTAATAAAGAGAAGTTGAATGTCATTACACTTTTCTTCGCGTTTACTAGTGTCGGGACAACGAACCAAAACGTCTAAAATGTCTAAGAAGTTGACTAAAATGGAAGCATTTATTTTTTTCAATTCTCTTCTGTGGTCGTATTCGCGCGGATATAGTCTTCGGAGTCCTTGAGATTCGAGCGAACGAATGATATGGTCATCGATTGCAATGGTTTGACCAAACATTGAGTACTGGCCATCAATTATTGGTTTCGGTGGAGCCGGACATAAATGGTTGGCTACGTTCTCATCGGTGAACACATTTATGTAACGCATTGGAGGCGAAGGAAATACCGAAGAAGTGGTCGTCGATTGAACCGAATCAGAAGCCATTTATTCGTTTATTTGGAGATTTAAATACAATTAAGACAATAAACACAACAATTATTTTTGTAAATATTTATCAATAAATGGATCACTGTTTTTGGGAATTCAGAAAATACGTTAATTTATTAGAATTATTTGAAAATTGGTCCCTTAATGGGGCACTCCTTTTGCCACTTGTTTTGCCACTCCTAGTTTGAAAGATTAAGATATTATTATTAATTATTGAGTTTAATTAATTAGATTTCAAATTTTCTATATACAACAGTTCTTGAGTCCCAAAAATTTAAACCATCGGTAGGTTTAGGGTTTACCTAATAAATAATTTTTTTGATATTAGGTTATTATAGGGAATAGATTTGTCGTCAGATGTCATAAACGTGTTAATCAACTTCCATAAAGCATACAATAGGATTCCTATTCTACATTCCGGCAAAACTTTTTTCAAGCGCTATTCCTATAATAGGAATTTGCAGGGCTATCTAAGCATTATCATTTTGTTGATGTACAAACGGGTTGGGTTTAACGAATGAGATTATATACATCCCTTCGATAAATGTAGTGAAAAAGGATTTTTCGGTTCCATTGGTTCCAGGATTTGGGCTGAATTGCCAACAACTGGTATCATTTCATTCAACCATTTATTTTAATTACAGAAGAGTGTTCTTAGAAATATTGACCACTTTATTATATCAAAAATAATTAAAATTTGACATTTTTTGAGTGTAAAACATTTTCAATATGACGACCTGATCTTTTAACAACCAAACGGCAGCGATATTTCCAGGCCATTAATGCGTTTCTGATCCTGGTCATGGAAAGTTTGCGCCATTCCCTTTGAGACACTTTCCACTAAAACTCCATAGCATAACATAGCATAACGAGTGTTAGAGTTATGTTTTATATGCTATGAATACCATTCACTGGAAAAGGGTTTTAGGCGTTCGTCGCGTGAAAATTGATTTAACTTGAATTCAGCCATTTTTATATAAACAACAATTACATCATTTGAAAGAGTAATAAAAATGCTTTCATTTGATATGTAATTGAGATCTGTGCGCCTCATATTTCAAAAGTTATTACAGTTCAAAAATGGTCAATATTTTTGTGAACATGTTTTGTACTTTCAATTATTAAAATTTTATTTGAAAAACTTTTTGAAAAAATAGTCTACTTTTATATTGTTTTCAAATATTAAATACATTTCTAAAGTATATTAAACAGAATCAAAATAATGTAAATCGTGATTAAAAATGAATAAAAATTATTTTATTTCGCTTTAATTACAACAATATTAATATTATTTACACAAATATCTAACATTTATTTGTTTATTTACACGGAGTTTATAATAATAATAATATAATAATAATAATGAGTTAATTTGTCGAAACACTATTTGAAGGCAACGTTTTATTTAAATTATTTTTAAAATTTATTTAAAAGTCTTTATTATTTCAATACAAAAGTCGTCCCCAAATAAAACTGAATCAAAATTATCTTCTTTTCTTCTTTAATTTGATACTTGAATTTTGGGTTTCAACCAATTAAACATTGATATAATCATTTGGTAAAAATGAGCAGGTTCATTTGACTTATTGCTTTAGACATTTTCAATTTAAAGTAGCATTATCAATCTCAAATAAAATGATAAAATTGTTATGGCATCTAATTTTGAGTCAAATTCATAATTAATTGACTAAAAAAATTGTTCACTTATTTTGAGTTGTGGTCACTTAATATAAATTATTAACACGGATCAATTAACTTTTTCACTGATATCACTCAGACATGAGTTGCCAGTTGACAGTTTGGTGACTGTCCTGAGTTTCCATTATTAGTGATATAGCGTTGGTTCGCAGAATACATTCCGGCAGACAATTGGTTATTATTATTATTATTTATATTATTATTTGTCGTTAAAATTGATGACGGATTTGATGTTCTTAAGTAAGGGTTGGCAAATGCCAATTGTCTGCCCATAAGTGTGCCATAAGTCGGGTCAATTGCATAACTTGCCCTCTGATTGTCTAATGACGACACAATTATGGAGGCGTGTTGTGTATGAGTCGGTGATAAGTTATGATTACCAGTTAACTGAGTCGATGGCAACTGAATGTACTCTTGACTATAATCTCCATACGTTGATATCAATCCATTTGGTTGAGGCTGTGCTTCCTATAAAACAAAATTATTATTTAGTTTATATACCAATTATTTAATAGAGTGAAAGATTGAGAGCCGAGTGAGGGCTGACCCTTAAAATCAAACAAAAATTTAAAATTAAATAAAAATTACATTTCGAATGGACGGAAAGTAATTGATTTGGGACGGGTTAGTGCTATAGCTATAAATATTTTCGACTACTTGTGCCATTTCGGGATTTATAGTTGGATCAACACAACGGTGGTCAGTATCATCAGGCCAGTGCTGTGACATTGAGCTGGTAGTTCGTATCTCTACTTTGATATCGGAATCAGCGCCAGAGCTTCCAGTGTCCATAACCATGTGGTGATGTTTTCCATTAACTAATGAGTTGTTACCTGAGCTCATTGTCTGTCCCTTTTTCATATCATTTTCATAACATGAATTTTCTGCGAAATTTTTCTTCCGTTTGAGACATAAAATTATTATTATTGTCGTCGCGATTATGAATACAATTCCACTGATTATTATTCCAATACTTAAAACCAATGGCGAAAAGTTTGCTTCAAATATAAAAATATTTTTAATTAATATCACAATATTTTTTAATTTGATTTAAATACTGACTTTCCTGGACTAAAGTTATTATTCTTGAATCGAAACCGAATTCATTCCAAACGGAACAGTTGTAAGAACCAAAATCAGACTGTTTAGCAAAAACAACATTAAACTTAACTTGATCACAAAAGCCAATCTAATAATGAATTTAAACTTACCAGCCTAGATTTTCTAATTACAATCATTGATCTTAGAGATGAATCAAGTTGAGTTGGTTCCTCAACAATTTCATAGCCCTCATTATTATCGACGTCAACCATCTAATTATTAGACATAAAACAACACCACATTAATAGATATCTTTAAACAAATTATTTTTATCGAAATTTGAGACAAACCTTTGAATTATGTGACCACAAAATTTTTGTTGGGGGAGGAATAGATTCTATTAAACACTCAACTTTGACAGCCTCTCCTTCGATGCCATATTGAATGTATGGTCTTTTAATCTTTGGAGGACCTAAAGAACACATTATATTAAATTTTGTTTTCCAATTTTAAATCTATATGGTCAGTATAATTTTAAGAAGTTGATAGATATGACCAAAATTTTATTTTTGAAAAACTTTCCAATTTATGGAATAATTGTAGAAATGAAACAAACCTTTAATAAATATAAGAGTTTGAGCGGAAATCTCTGCAAATCCTTTGACAGACGCTCTGCAAACATATCGACCAACTTTTTCTTTATTAATATCACTGATGACTAATTCAGGACCAGTGCTGACCACATGACTGGAGCCTAACATCAACCAAGTTATATCAGGTTTGGGATTTCCATCAACATCGCAATGGAGGCGAACATCCTGTCCTATTTCAGCCCCAAATACTGATTCTAAAGGATTTACGAATTGCGGTCCGTAAGCGATGTCGAGGGTATGTTTTGCTTTACTGGTGCCAACACTATTTCCTACTTCACAACTGATAACAACCCCATTCATATCTTTTGTTACTTTATGAAGAACCAGACGAGAGCCGTGATCTTGGTTTATCATTACGTCATCTCTGAACCACTTATAGACCAATTGATTTGGGTTTCCTACGGCTTCGCACACAAAAGAGATATCGTCCCCTATTTGTGCCCTTTCAGTCGATGATTTGAGCTCTACTTCAGGAGCATATCTTACTTCAGTTCTGATATGTGTATACCTTGGTTGTTTAAGAGCTGCATTTTCAGAACGACAGGTAAGTCTTTTGCCATCAAACTCTTTGGTCGCAATAAAAGTCCATTTGAGGGCTGCGTTCCAACGCTTGCCGTCACTTAAAAGTTGAGTCGTATATGATATCCCTGTTGTTACGGGATTTCCTTCTCCGTCCAACCAGGTTAACTATTTTCAATAAAATTATTTTTAACAAAATGTGATGGAATAAAAAAAATTAAAAAATTAAAGGAAAAAAATTTGAATGTTTTCAGTATTCAGTAAATAAACAAAACATTCCAACAATTAGTTTAATAATTTATCGAATATTTGCAATACCTCTGCAGGAGGTTTGCCTCCATGTGCTTCACAGGTTAACTCAACAGTCATGCCAGCGGTGGTGCGCAGATAATCACCCTGAGCCCGAGCTTGAACTATAATAGGCAGTTCTGGCGCAACAAAAACTGTGAAGGTTGCGCTCCTGGATCTAATTCCACGAACGCCTTCAGAGGCTCCCACCTGACACTGAAACATAGCATCATCTTCGAGAGCCACCGAATTTATTTGAAGTGAAAAGTCTCCTAAAAATTAAGTATTTATTAGTTTTCAATCCGTTTATAATTTAAAGCATTAATTATTAGAAAGCATTTAAATAATTAATATTAATGGCAAACAAACCTTCGTCATCACTTCCGATCATCAGATATCGAGGAAAGCCACTCAAACTTCGTTCAGTTCCCAAACCAAAACCATCTCTTGTCCCTAAAACACACTCATATATTAATTTGAAGCAAGAACAAATTCTGTGAATTTATATTTCTCTAAAAATCATTATGTTTACAAATTGTCAAAATAAATAAGAATATCTAGGGTATTTTATTACTTTCATATAAAACAGTATAGATTTGATCTTACATTGAAGTGTTCCAACTTTATGATCAACTCGACATGGTAATATTACTGTATCGCCGACTATAGCAGTTTTGTCACTCGGTTCGATTGCAAACCTTTGTGGGGAGAGATCTGAAGGAAATAGCATTTAATAAATGGAATATCGATCTAATTATTGTGTGAATCACTTACTCTGTTGGCCATCGATTGATCGTAAAAGTGTTGTCACAGAAAACACACAAAACATATAAATCAAATGCCAACTAATCATTGTTTGCTTTTATTAGTATTTCTTTTAATAAAAACACAATTCGTCAAAATTAAACTGTCATCAATGTTGTAGAGTTGAACCAGGGACTTTGCTTTTTGGTCAGTCCATGCTCAATTAATAAACGGTGAAATTAAAAGTCTGCAAATCAATAAAATAATTCATGATAATGCATTCATGGTATTTTATCACTCTTAATATATTCATAAACATTAATTTTAAAAACAATAGTCTAATTGAATATCCAGTTCTTTAATCAAATGTTATATTTGGTGTAAAATGATATTTACGAAACTGTCCTCTCTTATCAATCATCACTCACTCACATAGACTCTTATCTGTGGTTTAAGTCACATACATATAATCGGAATAACTCTTCAAAATGTTTTTAGTCTCCGTTCACTGATTCCAGAAATAGTTGTCATAATCGGGAAAAGAGTCATAATTCATATCAAAAGTGGTATTTTAAGAGCTAAGAGTCTGTACCGACATTAATGCCGGAGCTAATAGTTATCGGTGATAATCCATTGAAAGGATGATCGAAAAAATATATCAAATAAATATCAATACATTTATTATGTGTTTAAAGAAGAAATTTATTCCCTCATATCTATTAATCATAAGATTGCCAATTTATAAGCAAGGCCAATAGCAACACATCATCGCAATCAATACGGGTTTGATCATCAATTTACTCATATCTTGGTCTCAAAGGTATGCCTCCAAAGAATTAGTCAACAAATTCTTATCGGGTTTTTGCCACAACTATTACATCAATTGATTAAATAATATTAAATTTTTACCCAAAGGTTATAAGTATTTTAAAGTCTTCAAGCTAAAATACTTTGGAATTAGGCTTTTACTATGAATTCATACTAATTAATTTAAATGATGACCTAGCAATGTTTGAATCGGTGTTTTTCAATTCCAATTAAACAAAAATCTGATCTAAATTTATGTCACAAACAAAAGTCGACAAAAATTAATAACAGAATTGAATGCAATTTTCCAAATAATTGATGCGAAAAATGACTTCATATAAATTTAATTAAACTCTATTTTAATTAAAAATGATTTCATATCAAATTAAAACCAAGGAATATAAAGGATTAGTTTTTTACTTCTCACCATTCAAAAATAATTGTAAACTATACTATCAAATATTATTGATTAACTTTTAATGGAAGAAAACACATATTTGGCAACTGTTTTGCCACTTTAACAGCTATTTAATAGCATCACCTATTTTAATACTAAGTAAAAGTTCAAAGAGTATAATACGGGGACAATTGTGCTGGCACATTCATTCATTCATTGATTATGATTCTCGACCCTAATTTTGTTCAGAACAAAACCATTCTGTTGTCAATTGTATTCAAATCTTTAAATTCTTAACAAATCTATATTAGCTCTGATGACTAGTCAATAGTTGTTCAAAATGTGTGTGTGTTGTGTGAGTGTGAGAGTGTGTGTGTGTGTGTGTGAGTGTGTGTGTGTGTGTGTGTGTGAGAGGGAGAGAGAGAGAGAGAGAGAGAGAGAGAGAGAGAGAGAGAGAGATGTGAATTAAGGCATGAAATCCTAAAAACAGCGTTTTATTTGAAATAATCATCAAATGAATGGGAGAAATGTAATTGAAATTAGTGTCGCATAAACTTAATTAAAGATCGCATCACAAATGCAGTGTAATGTGCGAATCGCGCCGCCAGTTAGAAATACTTATTCTCAACCAGGCTACATGACAGCATTCAAACAAATGATATCTATGTACCAGGTGAAATATTCAAAATTATTCTCCTTAAACAAGCAAGTTTCAAACCATCGCTTTACTTAAAAGAGGAAATTAAAGCAAAAAATTGGAGATATTATCGACTTTTGTAAGAGAAATATATAGCCATTTGTGATTAGTGTCATAACAGGGGTAAAGCCGAGAATAAGCTTGTTTTTGATTGTCAAAGAATGTGATAACCATTGGCTCTAATGATGACCACAAGAAAATATTTCTTATTTGATATATTATATAAAGATATTAAACGTCTATAAGAGTGTGAAAGAGATTCATTGAATATCTTTGATTGAATGAGTGTAAGAGTGAAAGAGCACTGAAGAGCACTGGTATTATATACATCAATGCTAGTAAAGTAAAGAACCGGAAAATTGATGGATAAATAACGAGATTTACGAATATTTTATATGATATGATATGTTTGGCAACAGTTTGTATGTAATAAATAGTTTTCTATTCAATAAGACGTTTGAATGGATGAAAGCCAATAATATATCGAATATTGGCTAAAATCAAATCAAAATAATCAAATCTAAGGCTATCTAACCTATAATTGCAATCATAACTGTCGGTCGCCGACAGTTCTGTCAACGCTTTCTTATCTACAAAATTATTTTCCAAATAAATGTTCGACACTTACATTGAAATACATTCCACAGAATCGCTATAATAATAGTTGGACTGACGGCACCGTCAAACTTGGTTAGCGATAACCTTTTGATTTGATTTTTGCTTAAATTTTGCAAGTCCTTCACTTATAAAAAGTTGCAGGACTAATTTTTTAAAGCATGTCAAAACTTAATACTTGAAACATTCAAAACAGATGAGAAAATCAAATCAGGGATTAAAAGTTATTATCAAATCTTATGTCAGATTATTATAACACAAAACGAAAAGTTTTGACAAAATAAACAAAAGTGCAAAAAGAGATGGGTTTCAAGTGATGCCATCATAAATAGAGTTTACATTCATTACTTGGAGTAATGTCTGAGTTTTTGAGGTTAGCTCTGGTACAAAATGATTGAGAGACACTTCACCGTCGGTTAGAATAGAGGGAGGAAAAGGGTGTTCAACTAGCAATGCTCAACATTTGCAATAACAGTACTTGTAGTTAATGGACACATCTGGTGACCAAACATTTCACATTTAATACTATTTGTTTGGTTCGCATCACAACTCATTCCTCTTTCCGCCCGACCCTTACGTTACTCCATTGCAATAGAAAGAGTTAAATGATTTTCTTTTCTCCACTAATTATTTTTCAAAAATGTGTCCAAACATAACAATCTTTGTCTCTCTCTTAAAGACTTATTTTTTTGATTTAACAGACTTTTCTCCAATTTTAGTCTTTTTAAAAGTTTTTTAGTGCTTAACAAAGAAAGAGAATAAAACCACAAACGTTAGAATCTGATAGATATTAAACAAGGCCAAAATAATTTTATGATTATGATTGATAATTAAATTATCATTTGAGTTAAGAATATAGGCTTTAATCTTGGCTGAAAAATACTAAACAATAGATACAATGTAATACTGAAAAAGGACAAATATGCATAAAAAACAAAAATTTTCAAGTTTTGTCTTCCAAATGACAAGATGTCAAAGTTCTAAGACTTGAAACTAATCATTCCTAATTAATTATGTTGCCAAACTCATTTAATTCATTTCAGTTATAGAAACTTTTAGTAAAATTTTCAACACAACTTATTTTTCTCCTAAACACATATTCAAACAAAACCAAGCTAATTTCATCTCAAAATAGCAAGGACAATAAAGGTTTACAGTGATTTGGTCTGGCATTTGCTTAATAATCTGTAGAATTGATTGTGAGTTAGGTCACTTGACCTCCTAAGGTCCTGAGATCTCAGAAAACTCTGATCCTATGTTTATCAAAAAGTTGTTAATCAAGTTTTTTAGGGAATGCGGACTTTGCTATTATACATGCATTGGAAGAAAACACCTGAAGGTCCTCTCAGACGACAACTTTTAAATCTAAAATTTTTGTTTTATATTAAATGCATTTGAATTTCGATTAAATAATTTTAAAGGAAATGCATTCGCACAGAACAGCTTTATTCGTTTATTACTCTGACTCTGTATTTACATGATTTTATGATTTTCCTGACTTCGGTAATAGACTTTATACAGATTTAAATAAAGATTTGGATTTCGGAAATTGACATAGACTCTATTTTAGAAAATATTTGAAAATATCCAAAAAAGATAACTTTGAAAGTTAAGATTGGAATCAAACGAAAACTCTTATAAAACATAAAGATCACATTTTAGGTTAAGATGATCTATCCATGTTCTGTTGAGCCTAACTCAATTCGATTTGTCCATGTTTGTTCAACTAATTCTTTAAAAGGAATAGAAAATTTGGCAAGATAAAAGTGAATGTATACTGAGATGTGTATATCGAGACTTTTGTGATGCCTTTTAAGTGAGTTTCACAAATGAGTGATGAAAAGCAACATTCGTTTAAATATATTTGAATTGAATGAAACAAATCAAATGTATTTATTTCATTCAATTCTTTTAATTAATTAAATTGAAAACCGAAAACATTAATATAATTACTAAAACTATAACTCAAAACATCATTAGTTGAACTGTTAATCCAAATGAAGACAATTTTATTTCTTAATTAATTATATTATTTTTTGGTCTTTAAATAAACGAAAAATTTATTGAATTGAAGAATAGTTTCCACAAATAAGACAATAATATAATTCAAACAATAAATGAAAAGCAAAAAAAATCGATCAAATATTTTACTAAGAATTTTGACGAAAACAAAATTAGGTCTTAATTGCTATAAAAATGTTATTTTCATATAATTAAAAATAAATTTAGTTTCTCTCAAATTTGCGTCAATCGTAACATAAATCTATAAACAAGTTTTCAAATAAGATTCTAAAATAACGATAACTCCCGTTTGGCAATATATATAAACCATCATTTTTGGTAAATCAGATCCTACACGATGAAGATTTTTTATATCTTGCTTACTTTATCCTTAAACAAATTTAAATCAATGTATGAGCACTTTAAACTTAAAATGGGGGCGTAAAGGTGGAGTGGTAGTGAAGATCAAAGCCAAACTATATACTCCGAAACTTGGTTTTGCCGTAAAAACGAAATTCTATTCAAATCAATATAATTACTATACATTACTACTAATTATAAAAATAAGGGATATGAAGGTCTGTCCCTCGAGCTATCGATTCGCTTATGTATGTTTCTAAAATGATTGCATTTGCAAACACATAGACATAAATATACGAAAATAGAAGTATTTTACAATTTCTTAAATTTAATTTTTTAGTCCCCTAAAAATTCGGCTGAAAATTTCAAAGAGTATTTTTAAGAAATGTTTATTAGTAACAAATTACCCAGCTTAATAGGAAGATTCCAAGTCAAAGAGTGAGTGAGAAAAGCTGGCTAAATTGAAAGCTCTTCACGTGAAAGTAGAATAAATAATAAAATATTCAATAGATTGTTGAAATTTTTGACTTCAAATGCATTTATGAATAAATTTGATTTTATTTGTGATAAGTTGATAATTGTCAGAAAAAATCCATAGAAAAAATTAATATTATTTTATGTGAATTCTTTCTTTTCGGTACTTTAATTGATAAGAAATACTGAAAAAATATTTGAAATAAAAAAATGGCATTTCATTAGAAATTCTTGACTAAAGTTTGTTGAAATAGTTTTCTGATAAAAACTTTTGCGTCCAATGAATATAAAAATAAGAAATGAGAAGACTCTAAGATTTCAGGGGTGATTGAATTTGATCATGGGAGATCAACCAAATGTATATTTGAAAATATAAATTGGAACTCAGATTACTTAATATTATGATAACTTAAAAGTGATATTTCGTTATGAAACAAGCTTAAATAGAACATCATGTATAATTGAATTTTTCAAATTAATTCAACAAGTCTTTTAATAAGAAATGTTATATTCTAAATCTTGTTTATACCAAGCACCTATTATGCCAAATATAGATTAACTCACTATTATTTTCTTGGATTAAATAGGGACTTTAATCCCTTTGTTAGTACCTGTTACATTTTGAAACACTGATAAAATTTAGAAAAATTTGATCAAGGCCTTAAGGTATATTCGAAGAAGTAATTAAAAGACATGGATTACCACTTAATTTATCTGAAAATGATTTGAAACATTTTTTCAACTAGATAAACACTTCTCTGTGTGAAGTTTTTGAAAATTCAACTTTTAATCAAATGCTTCAAATGAACTATTATCATTTTCCTTGATTCAATCATACCTTGATTACGGATATGCAATTTATCAGTCTGCAATTTAAAAGTGCGTCCACTTCACTCCACACCAATCCTCCGATTAAATCAATTTCGACACTAATTTAATTTTGAGACAAAAAACAAAATTATTGAAAAATTTCAACAAAAAAAATAAGATAAGAGAATGATTAAGGTAAAATAATAACTTAATCTTAGTTCACATACACTAATCTTGCAGCCCTTAGAATTGCATTTGCTTTTCATGAATTTAAACATGGATACAATTGAAAGGAAAAAGTGTGAAAATTTGATTTTTGCATTGATTATTGAAATGTGAAAGAACATAAAGTGTCAAAGAAGATATAGAAGTGACGATCAAATTCTGTTTTTCACTTTAATATAACGAAGAAAATTGTTTTTACTATTAGTTGTTTTGAACATAAAATATCAAAAGAAAGTGAAAATAAATTCATTCGTCGCTTTTGGCGCATAAAATGATTTCCGTTATTTCACATCATTTTTTTAGAGCACCAAAAATATTATTGAATTCAATGTCTTATATATGAGACTAAAAGTGGAATATCAATCAAATTGTTGTGTTTGAGGTAATAGTAAAATACAAAATAAATATAAGTATAGAAACTAATAGTGGGAGAGTCAGTCACCGGAATTTGTGGCCAAACATAGATCTATATATCCAGAGATATATCAAGAAATTGATTGCCAAGAGTTGGACCAAACATTGAAAAGAGTCCAACAAATAGAGAAAAAGTGAAGTTTTCTCATCACAACAAATGTAAATATATTTTTGTCTATTTTTCTGATACGAAAACCCATTTTCCTTAAAGGCATTTCACTTTCATTTTTGTCCTCAAATGGAATTAAATATCAGCTTTGAATCAATATTTTCAAACCC
>JAQFZI010000879.1:0-12426 GCA_034695605.1 Eupelops occultus
TTTATTAATAATTTTTTTCATTCAATTAAAAGTCAATAAACGCTGAATCAATAAAATATGTTACAAACTATCTTTTTATGCCTGATAACAACTTTCTACTTAACCTTATCTAATTTAACCTTGCTGGGTGCATTCCCAATAAATTGTTTTTGTTGATCTAATAAAATAGCCTGAGCATAGCACAGAATTAGTTTACGTTAAACTTAATAATTTAAATTTTAGGCAAACTTTCTGGTGGTCAGCAAAGACGAGTATCACTAGCCTGCGCTCTCATACATTGCCCGCCCCTTTTAATACTGGATGAGCCGACCGTAGGCACTGATCCAATTTTAAGACAGACCATTTGGTTTCATTTGGTGTCACTCTGTAAGTCAGGTCTGACTATTATTCTGACCACACATTACATTGAAGAGGCGCGCACTGCAAATGTAGTGGCCTTTATGAGGAACGGCAAAATTTTGTCTGAGAATGACCCAAACATTTTGCTTGATAAATTCAATTCAACAAATTTAGAAGAAGTGTTCCTTAAATTATGTCATTTGGAGAATAAAGACTTTAATCATACAAATCAGACGTCAGTTGATATCGAGATAAGAGACCAAGATAATTTGTTTGAAAATGGAATTATCAATGATATTAAGGGAGAACCTGAAGAAGAAAAAGAAGAAAGAAAGTGTTGTAATTCTATACCAGAGATAATTGAGAATCAGAGCAACCAAAGTAGTGATAAGACAATTGATGATAAGTCAGATCAAAGTCTAGTCATTAATAGTATTTCCGCCGTCGCCGACAATAATCCAAATAATTGTGTTTATATTAAAATAAGGAATGAGACAAATGGTGACAGCAATAAATCCAGTGCTAAACTGTTGGCCGACACAACAGTTAGTATCAAAACTCCCCGATTTAGCGGCAAATGTTCGGCACTTCTGCACAAAAATTTTAAACGACTCAGTCGTAATTGGGGTCAACTCATATTCTTCATTATATTACCGGCCATTCAAATGGTGCTTTTGTTGCTTAGCATTAGTGACGGCCCAACTGATCTTAATCTAGCCATTTGTGATGAAGAAGTTATCAATAATGTGACCAATGGTTGGGGACAGCTATTCATCGAATCCATTGACAATAAAACATTTAATCTGAATATTTACAACTCAATGGAAGAGGCCTTAAAATCGGTCGAATTGGGTCATAACTACGCGGCCATATTTATTAATGACAGGTTCTCAAAGGCTCTTCGCTTAAGACATTTGTACGGCAGTGATGTGGACGAAGAAACAGTAGAAGAAAGTCAAATACTTGTTCACATTGATTGGTCCAATCAGGCGATTGGCGTTCAAATCGAACGCTTCCTCTACGAAGCAATGTTGAAATTCGCAGAAGAAGTGGCCATCAGATCCGATACAAACCCAGAATCAATTAAAATTCCGTTGACTTTTGAAACACCAGTTTATGGTAATCGCGACGAATCGATGAGGGATTTCGTTCTTCCCGGTTGTTATGTACTGATTTCCTTCTTTTCTACCGGTGCGGTTACATCCCATTTGATCCTCGAAGAGCGGAGGGACGGACTTTTAGAGCGCAGTCTTGTGGCCGGAATAACAGCCTTTGAATTTCTATTATCACATACTTTGACACAATTCCTAATACTTTGCCTCCAAATAGTAATAATGCTATTAATGCCGTTCGTAGTGTTTGACAGACAAATAACTGGTTCATTGACTTTACTGATAGCACTGGCACTGTCTCAGGGCTTCTGTGGCATATCATTCGGTCTAATGATATCCGCCATCTGTTCGGACATAATTTATGCGGCGATGTTCACAATTTTCTTATTCTTCATCAGTATAATACTCGGCGGTGTCTTTTGGCCCATTGAGAACATGCCTTATTATTTGAGATACTCTAGTAATTTGATGCCATCTACTCTTCCCATTCAATCGATGAGAAGTATTTTGTACCGAAAGTGGTCTCTAAACTACTTTGAAGTATACATTGGTTTTGCGGTCACTTATGTTTGGTTCGCATTCTTTGTCATAATAGCCCTCATATTCTTGAGAAGAAGTTTCTAAAAGTATGGCCCATACCTCAAACAATGTTGCAGATAACTGTGCACTGCATTAATACCTAGCTCACTTTCTATGTAATTAGATTATAAAATCACGTCTCACGAGCTTTAAAAATAAAAATAAAAATAAATTGTTTTTTATATAATTTGTTTGAAAGAATGTGGACGTCGAATGGGTGATTATAACATAATCCCTTAGTAGCCTCATAAAGAATACATGGGGAAACTTAAAACTTTAATAGATCAAATGCGGATGTCTGCGGACATGTGAAATTTTTACAGTAAGAATAAATGATTATTCCCGAGGATTTACCATAAAAATGAAACTGGGAATTTCATCGAATCAAAAGATCAAGGCACTTTAATAACTTTTCTCTCCCAATGTTAAGTGAATGAGAGTGAGAGAGCGGCGGCATATCTATAGAGACTGCAGTGAAAACAGATGAGTTATTTAGGGGTTATGTCATAATCTCAACGCTGTAACGTCCACACTCTTTGAAGCCATCCCTTGAAAAAGAGGGCAAACCTACGGCATTAACATAATTGTAAGCATTTCCCTCAATATCTTCTCTGTTTTTGAAGTCAGTAAAGAGTAAAAAGTCTGGCAAATGGAATAAAGACAGATAACTGTCTAAATCTTTGGTTATTCCGGCGCTGAGATGAGCGTTACAAACAATATGTTTGGCCACTGCACAGCCCCATTGCGACAAATCTTCAACGTTTTCATATATTATACGTTTTTTAAGTTTTGATAAAAGAGGAAAAGCAAATAAACAGATGTGTCGGCCGTCGATATATATGTTGACCGGATTTGATGCCAAATAATAGTTACTTATTTTTGTGGTCGAATGCGGAAACATATCAGTCGGAAAGGGAGGTCTGTTTCATATAATCAAAATTAAGTTAAACATTAAGTTAAAAGGATGACTAATTATGCCTAACCTTAGCATTTCCTGTCCATCGCTATCATTAAATCCGGGAACGAATATGAGTTGAGACAATTGTGAGATTTTATCAAATCTTGAAATTAATTTCACGAAGTTTTTCATATGAGCTGACAATCAAACAAATTATAGTAACTATTATTATAACAATTATTTAACTATAATATCAAAGTTTGAATAAAAAAAGATTCAATTTTCTAATCTTTAAATTAAATCTCAATTTTATAGAATATTCTTAAACTTTAATTTGTTTTATAAACTTTACAATTATTAAAATTTTTGAAAGTAAGGGAAAAAATAAAACCTTTGAAATCTGAGACGTCTTCGAATGGTTTGCTCATAAAATCGCCCACAAATATAAAAGAATCGGGAATTGGAACCATTGAGTTATATCCAGTGAAAAGAGTCTGCAATTTATCTAAAGTTTTGTTGTCATCCAAATGGATGTCAGATATGACGACAAGCATTCGTCCAATTCTTTGTACAGTTTTTGATGTGTCGATAGTTGAACTCAAACCAATTGGCGGACAATTACCGATTCTCTGGACATAAAGTTTATCTTTGTTTGAATCATAAGATCCTTGGATCAAAACAAAAGTGTTTTCAAAAGTAAGTAATTCATTGAAAACGGTTTCTTCTGTGAAGACGAGCGGAACTTTTCCAGAATCATCTTCGACAACAAAGTCTTTGATTTTTGAGGAATCTTTAAAAATGAAACCAAAAACAATGCAATCAATGGTTTCCTCTTCAGAAGTAATCAATGAATCAATTTTTGTGATTTTGTAGTCTTTTGATTGAATTCTGGGATCTTTTTCTAAATGTTTATACAATTGTTTTAAATGTTGTAAATAATAAGTTTTATTTGTATTTCGAGAATCACTAGTTTTGACCACATTCTTCACCAGCAGCTCATTGTCTGCAGTTCGGCAAACTCTGCGTTCTCTTAACTGATCGATCACTTTTTGGGCAATCTTTGCGTCGATTATAAAGGAATCCATTTTGTGTTCACTCATCACTATATTTATAAACTGTTTGATAAAGTCTTCTATTGAATCATAAGATGGAAAGGCATTCAATATTTCGCTTTCCATAAGAGTTAGGGCTGAGCTCAAGACATTCAGACCTGAGATATTAAGTCTATTTTGCAGGTCTTTGCGATTAACTTTCAAAATCTTTGCCATTTTCGGTAGACTTTGATCAATAAACAAAAATTGAAACAAATCTTCTTCTGATTTTTGATTTCAATTATTTTATTTAAATTCAAAATATTAATAATTCATAAAAAAAAAACATTTGTTTTATCTTAAAATAGCGCCAAAAAGTTTAGATTAACTATATAGAGGTGTTCTCAAGATTTAAATATTTGCTATAATTAGTAAGCTCTAATTAGCAATTATAGCTACTGTTTTAATAAGAAAAAATTATTTTAAAAATGAATAAGATGAGTTAGCTTATAACAATTACTATTTAAATTTTAATTAAGACTATCTTAGTAGTTATTCGGAATGAGTTATATTATAACCGTATAGACCTCTAAATTTAAGTTATTGTTAGTCACGTGATTAAACTCAACTTTATTTTAAATTTTGAACCGCTCTTTAAATTTGTGAAATGTTTTAATTCCTTTACTTTAAGTTTGAATCTGAATTTGTTTTATAAAATTATGAATAAAAGTATCGATTTTAAGAACTTAATCAATAATATCACTGAAATTGGAGAAAATAATGAATTTTTCAAAGAGTTGATTGGTCTGAACGGTTCCAATCAATTTACTAAAAATGGAGACATCGAAGAATTGAGTGAAAATCAGATGCAATGCCTGAACACAACCACTACTTTTGAGAACCAAATTAATGATTCAAACTTCACTTTTCAACTGCTTTCAGATCATGAAATGGAAACTAAATTAACGCCAAGTCTTGACGTAAAGACAAATGTTTCCAAAAGAGTTAATTTGTTTGCGTTTCACAACAAAAAACAATTATTTGAAAATAATTTTTGTGTCGATAACCAAAAGTGTGAATCAGAGGATAATATCGAAGTCAAAGACAATCTTCAGTGGAATAATACTTTAGGCTTATCTCCGGTCAAAAAGGAGTTAATTGACGATAATATAAGTTATTTATTGAATAAATCGTCTTTAAGTCTCTCTAAACTCAAAAGTAAGTCTTTATTCGTTTTATTTATATATTTATTTCAATTAATTATCTTTCAGACAATGCGGACAACAATTTTAGTGGTTTTAATGGCTTTCAGGTCAACAGTTTCTCTCCTAATGGCAAACAAATGGAAACCGAATCACTTTATGGTGAGAATAGCTTCAAGTCTTTCAGCAAATGTTCAGATTTTGAATTGAAACCGGAAGAACCCAAAAATGACATCAATGGGACCTTCCGTTCCCCGAATTCCAATTATGACAACAAATCAATCGCTTCTTATTTCAAACAACATTCGGAACCGATTTCTTTTAAATCAAATGACAGTTCCATTGCATTGAAAACAATTAGTTCTGCGAATGATTTTTCGCTTTTGAATGAATCGTTTGTTTCTGTTTTGGATGAAATGGATTCCGCGAACAATACCTTAGAAACGGCACAAAAACTTATTAAAAGCAAAAACAGAAAACGTAAATCACTTTCAATGTCTTCTCTCAGTTCTACTCAAGAAATTCAAAATGAAATGTCATTTACTCCGAGTGTGAACTCTACTCTCAATTCATGTGAAGATATAACTAATGCTAAGGAAAGTCCAGTCAATAGCAAAAGTGTTGTTACCTCTGGAGTGGGGACAATGTCAACAATTGGAAAGACCTATTCTATGCCAAACACAGATAACTCCCAAACAATTGGATTATCAAATAGAAGTGCTTTAAATTTGAATCAGTTATTATTTGTGTCTCCAAATGTGTTGTCACTCAGAATGGGATGTTTTGTTGAATTTAAACTCAATTATTTGAAAATCAAAAATTTTTCGATCACTTCATTTAAAGCTGAGATTAAACTACAGGGAAGTGTCGATACTTTAAATAGTCTTCAAATAGAATTACCGAAGCAACCGATCAATATTCCGGCTTTTTTTGATGGAACTCTTACCGATCAGATAACAATCATTCCATTGAAGTCGGGCTCATTTTCTATGTGTTTTCAAATATATGTTTCGATTGAAGGAATTAATTTACCGATAACTCCAATGTCTGTCATTTGTCACATTAAAGCCGAAGAAGTTGTTATCAAAAGACCCTTATATTCCTCCAATTGTTTTGAATTTAATTATAATTTATTCGCAAATAATAAGGAAACCCAAACAATCAATTTATGTGTTTCTAACCAACAAATAGTTAATGAAATTCCTCTAAAGCTTTGTTTGGAGCCAAACAAATGTATTGTCTTTGAACCGATTTACAGACATCCCGAGAGTTCTATTCATACGTTTCGTTGTCCGGACCCAAACACTTTATTTTTAGAGACTAAAACCCAATACGAAATGCGAATTCCTATAAGAATACAATCATATGGTGTGCGACAAACAGAATCGAGTTTAACAGTTTCCACAGATTCTCTTAAAAGTCATGTTTTGGCAATATTTCGATTGAGTGCCACATTCTGGCCAATGGTAAAACATATTTAACGCATAATTTGTCTTTTATTTACTTAATTATTATTTAATAGAAAGAACTGACGGAACCATTGCTTCAGTGCTCCCAAACATCAATAAGTTTGAAGAGAAACAAATGGAAAGAAATTCATTTTAGAAATAAATCGAAAGAAAATCTAATTCGCGTTTCTCTTAAATGTGATGACAACTCTATTAAACTGTCGGCGTCTCAGCTAATGATTCCTCCGCTTCAGAAGATTTCGATTGGATTTTTGGCCGAACAGAAGGCAAGCATTAAAAATGATTCAAACACTCAATTAATAGGAATTTTTGATTCGGGTTTTGGAAAACCTTTAAAAATGTTGATTCCTATTCATATCATTTCTATTGAGTAATCAATTACTTAACAAATTTTATTTACATTTCAAATATTTTACTTTTTTACGAATCACTTGATTTGAAGTAAAGAACAAATGAATTAATTTGTTTTTGAATTTATTTAATTCGAATAAAGATTTTTCACATTTTATTGATTTTATTCTATTCTTGATTTCGATGAAAATCAATAAAACAAAGCTTTAAGTAATAAATTGAGAATTGATTTAAATAATTAATATATTAATAATAATTATAATAAATTAATAACAAATATTCAATGAATTTATATAATATTAATGAATGCGATTCTATTCTACTATAAGTAACTCAATATATAATATAATTTTCATATAAATTAAAACTCATTTAATAATTAATTTAATATAATATAAGTCTTTCTATTTTCTAAAATTATAAATATTTTCTTAAATGTATTCAATATATAAATGAAATCAAAGTTGAAATCAAATGGGATTTTTGAGGATTCGTTTCTGTCTGTAATCATATACTTTTCGACAACAAAACACT
Organism: Eupelops occultus; assembly: GCA_034695605.1. Lineage (NCBI taxonomy): Eukaryota > Metazoa > Arthropoda > Arachnida > Sarcoptiformes > Phenopelopidae > Eupelops > Eupelops occultus. The sequence continues at coordinate 7,516 of JAQFZI010000879.1, forward strand.
AACTCAGGAAAGACGCGAATCGGAGGCATTCTCTTAGCTCTGGGATAGGGCTCATCCAATTGAGGAACAACGGATGCGCTCAGAGAAACAGAAAATCGAGACAACGACTGTTTCTCTAGTTTTGAACGTCTATATCGACAAAATTCATTGTAAGTCAAGACATAGCACTTGTCATCAATACAGGCAACGCTATTAATGTCTCTGTGCTTTGACGCGAATATCTCTGAACACATCTGATTTGAGTAATACTCGAGGTCTGTGTGCTCTGGACGGTAGTACCACAAGAGACTCATCATCATTTCGCCTGAACAACATATCATAAGTCGTATAAACTTTAGAAATCAATACTTACCTTCGGGTGACTCCCAAAGTGCGGCGATCTTCGCGACAAAAGGTAAGTCTGTCTTTCGCGGACCACTTCTTAATAGAACACAGTCTCGAACCTGAATGATATCGCCCTCATTGTGACGAATTGCTGGATAACATTTTCGCAAATATGATTGTTCTTCGTTCTAATCGTTTAATAAAAATATTTCGAATTTTATTAATAATTTAAATCAATTGAAAACAAGACTTACGTTAAGATAAACATATTTGTGTTGAGGCGGTCCCTCCCACGACCAGCCGTGAGAGAAACGCTTCTTTGATTTTTTCAATGGCAAGTGACGGCTCGATGGGGAGGGCGTCGATGGCATTGAAATCGAAGGCAATGATGTGTTGATCTGAACACAAACGGCTTTCATTTGTTTGTTATTAGAATTGGATTTATTATTAGAATTGGTTTTATTTAAGTTCGATGGCGTCAAAGCATTCTTTGGAGTCTTATCCATACTATACTCATAGATTTGATGTCTTTCCGAAATAGTTTGTGAACTATTGTTGCGATTATTATGAATTATTTCATCGCTTTTTCGGTTCGGCTTTAAGAGTAGAGACTTTTTCTTTTTATCGAATTTATTGTCGAATTTGTTACTCTTTTTGTTGGTTTGAGATTCGACTGAATTAACAGACATTCTATTGTCAGACATGTGAACAAAATTAGTCGAATCACAAAATTGGTTTTCAAGGGTTGACTCCAAATGGTTTCTACTTTGAGGCGAACACTGAATACTTTTAGAGATGTTGTTTCGGGAGCTCTCATTTGATGTCTGAACAATAGGTGTGTTATTTGTATTTACTTTAATGTTTTGATTTAAAAAATTTGTTTCATTCGCAAGAATAGGATTTTCCCGATTTGTCACGAATTGGTCACTATTTATGACAGTCGGATGTGTGTAAGGAATGCCTGAATTCAAAAGTGTGAACGCAGTTGCGTTGGTTTGAGGCAGTGCTTGAAAGAAGACAGTTTGAGGAGTTCTAATCGGGGTTTGCAACTGAGGGTAAAACTGAGGACTGGGAGCAAACGGTTGACTCATTTCGGTTGTGAATGTCTGACCCGTTTGATTAGGATTTGTGAATTGAGGGCTGCTGTGAATATGGCTCACTTGAGGGGGTGGCGGATGGAATGGTATTGGTTTATGGATAAGACATGGGTCCTGAAAAGCTTGAAGTAGAGGACCGGCCGGTTGATATAGTCCTGCATTGAAATAGTTGAAAGGGGTTTGTGTTGGATGTGAATGAGTTGCGAAGTGAGGCACCGAAAAGGCACTGCTATAATGTGTTGGGTAGGGGTCTGTCAAACTGATAATTGGCATTGGGGTTAGACTTGGTGTCGACGCCCCCATTGTCTGGTAATGATTGTTGTGAAGTTGAACCACAGCCGGTGCTGTTCCACTCAAATTAAAATAAGTCGGTTGTCCCGTATTCAATCCTGGAATCATCTGAGGGTCAGCCAAATGGATCTGCATCCGAGGTCCAGTGCCTGTAGTGGCCGTTGGCTGAGATGCTGTTATTGTGGTAACGTTGGCAATAGTTGGACCGTTCGATGAGTTGAAAGTGGTCTGCATTTGAATCGTCGCTTTTGTCTGCACCTGATATTTATGGACAACCGATGAATCGGATTCAAGTATAGAATCGATTTGATGACCAGATTTTTTGTCTTTGTCCACACCTTTGACGCCTTTGACACCTGTGTTGATGTGCGTCACTTTCGTCACCTGAACTTTTGTAGCCTGAAATCCCGAAACTTCTCCGCCCGGAACTAAACTTTGGTCACCAATACTTTGATTACTTCCGTTCTTCTGATTCTTTGAGTCTCTTTTCTTTTGTTTAGCCCTTTCGTGGCGTTCGAGACGTGCGATACCTAAGAGTCTATCTTTGATTTTATTGCTTACTTTCAACTGCTTTACTGTTTGAATGGTTTCATGTTTTTGTGCGGAAAGAATTACACTGTTTTGTTGCGACACTTGATTCACGTGAATACCATTCATACCATTTACAGACGGAGCGATTTCGAAGCGGGAAACTGTATGACTGAATGTTTGCATTTCTCTGACCATTTCCACCGAATTATTGCTGTGATTCGATTCCACAGATTTACTTCTTTTGAATCTTTCGGGCGAATAACTGGCAGCCATTATGGCGGACGCATTAAGGCTGGCCATTCGTTTACAGGAACGGGTGTCAATTATTTCTACGCTGTCGTCAACTAATTTACGTTTTCTAATCGCTAATTGTTTACGGCTATTGTCCACTGGAACTAATGCTTTGGAGTCATCGCGTCTTTTAGTTGACTTACGATCAGATCTTTGGTCGGAAGTAGTTTTTGTGTCAATCTTTCGATTATTTTGTTTGTCTCTCAAGGAATAGATTGACTCTTCAATGGTTTCATTTTCACATAAAAGCTTCACTTTTGCCTTTGCGTTAAGACTGGCCACTCGATGACCCCTTTTGACCACAGATGACCCATTAGTTTGTCGTTTATCTTTCACTGACTTTGAGGGAGATTTGACCTTAACTTTATTCGACTTCTTTTTGGTTTTGGTTGACTTATTTTTATTGGAATTTTGTTTACTTTTTTTACTTTTATTTTTGATACAATTATTTGTCTTATTATTGGATTTCATTCCTTTCTTTGTATTTGTTGTCTTCTTAGCCACCGGTGATTTACTTTTCTTTTTAATCTCTTTATTCTTTGAATTTTCACAGATCTTGTCTAATGTCTTGTCTTTATTAACATTAATTGTTTCTGTTTTCACATAATTTCTTAACTTTGCCTTTGAATCAGAAATATTTGAATTTTGGTTTAAATTTAAACTTTTATTATTCGATGATTTGATAAAATCGAAAGTTGGGAATAATTTTGAACATAATTTAGATTTTGTTGTATTTTGTGAACTATTTCTGAGACTTATTTTTTCGTTGTTTCTATTGTTTGAAACACAATTAGGACTTCGTTCAGAACCTTTAGATTTATTCTTAGTTTTGACCAAATCTTTGTCATTATTTTTCATTTTAGTTTCTTTGTTCTGATTCTCAATTTTACAATTATTTCTAAGATTTCTTTTAATGACTTCTTTCACGGTATCACTAGTTTTCGTTTTTGCCTTTTTAACGATTTCCTTAATCTTCTTAATCTTTGAAGACTTATTGGTTTTATTATCGTTTGACTCCTTTTTTGTAGAAAATCGCAAATTCTTGACATTAGGTTCTGGTTTATGACTCGATTGCTCGCATTTTTTGTCACTAATCTTCTTATTAATGGAAATCTTTGATTTGGAGACTGTTTTGACGGCTTTTGTATTAATTTTAATTTGTTTTGAACCGTTATTCGAGGACTTAGACACCGATCTTCCCTTATTTGAAAAGGTTTTATTAATTTTGTCAGCTTTTGCTTTATTCTTATATTTCGTCACTTTTTTGCAAATCATTATTATTATTATGTTTTAAGAGCCTTCCGGAGGCCAACACTTATTACTTTAATCAATAGTTTGGGGCAAAAAACTGCCAAAAATTTGCTGCAATAAAACACATCCATTAATGATAATTAGTTTCACTAAACACTTAATTTATACAAAATATAAGAAATTTTTGAATTCAATGGCAATCAATAAACAAAAATCAGTTAAAATATGAAAAACAATTAAATTTTTGAATACGTATTGCAATGATTGCGTTGCACTAAAACTACTATAAAAGCGGTCGTCTGTTTGGCGTTCAGACAAGTTTCCGATGAACTCAACTACTGACTGAACACTACATTAAATGAAGACTTTCCATAGGATAGGATAACATAACCTAAAAAAGCAGAGAACAGATGATAAACAATAAAAGCAAGTTTTGGCTGATATTATGAACTCTACACTAAACGGTCGAATGGAGTGTTGCATAAGTTCAAAGACCTGGGGAGCAGCTTGTTTTCAAAGATTTTGATTCACTCGCATTTAAATTATATATTCATCACAACAAAAGTCAATTAATATTATAGAATGTATTAAATAACATATTTTAGTGCTATTAATCAGTACTACCGCTTCTCTTCTCTAAGACTATTCAATTGAGAATTTGAAATGTGGTCATTTACGTCACTGGCACCCTAGAGGCTCTACAATCGGGGTTTAGCAAGGGGTAGAAAAGTAGCCTTTTCCTTTTAAAACATAAAAACTTAATAGTCTATAAAAGCCTAAATCACTTACAATGTGTTTAAATTGAGTTTAATTAACCAAATTTCAAGTAACATCATTTAAAAACTGAAGATTTATTAAAGTGTTTAAATTTTAGAGGATATTTTGAAAATTTTCTATTCTATCAAGTATTTTTAATGTGAACAGCCCTTAGTTACCCCGATTTTACAATAATTATTAATCATTTTATTAATGATGTTAATCAGAGATATTAAAGGGAGGGTAGAGCTATATAACACCTGAAAAAGACATGTCTAACATCATGTTTATTGACAGAGAAGTGACAAATATTATGTATGACATACTTTCATTTTGTTGTTGTTGTTGTTGAAAATTGACCATTCACCCT